>CAMXCT020006616.1:111922-247743 GCA_947184155.2 Cladocopium goreaui | reverse complement strand
TGCGACGTCAGAAAAATGCGGAAATTTGCAAAGTTAAACTTGGCATTTGCATTATTCCATGGTTCAAGGCACTATCTCTCAGAAAATCAAATAGTTAGTTAGTTATGATATGTTTATATATGATATAGTTTGCAAATAATGATGTGTAACTAAATTTTCATGTGCATCACTAGTGCATTAAAAAAAAAACTTGCACCAGTTGCACATCTCATCTGCATGATGCACTTGTTCTGGGTGGGTTATGGTGGGTTCCCGGATGTGTCATCACTCATCGGATGTGGGGAGCCAACAATGCCATGTTTACCATCCCCCAGTCATCACCATTTTTATAGGTGGTATGTTTACCATTGCCAAATGGGTGGTTTGTGAGTTTGTGGCATTGTTTTACCCACATTATGTCACAACTGATTCATGATTCGACGTTTTCTTCACGCTCGACAGGTTTTGGATTGACCGGCTCAGACCGAATCGTGCAGATTCGGTCTGATCCTACTCGTCTCGGGTCTTTAAAGAGAGGAAACATCCCCGATCTGATGTCCACCCTGCATTGATAAACATGGGTTTATGAATTAGGGATGGTACCGCCACGTAGTGATAATTTGCTCTTAAAGTGCTACACCTCAAATATAATAGCCCACAGGCTCGTCAATCCAAGGTTGACATGATTGGCGCTGTTTCAGTTTGGAAGCAGGTATATGGCCGCAACTATTGTTATTATGTATCATTATTTTGAATGTATCCAAACTCGGGGGGCAATCACATGAAATCACCATTCTTTTACCATGGTTGGGATACAATCCATATAATTGTAGCTATAGTGATAACTATGATATAACTATGATGGATATATACCGTAATACCCATCAAAGATGATATGATCCATAGAACTCTATATATATATATATATACTCCATGTAACTTATCGTAGCTCCAAGTGGGCCATTAGTCAGATAGACCTATCCCATTTCATGAAAATACGCGTTGGTTGATGTTCCTAAAAAAAGGGTCGTCGGAATCCCCAAGAACCAGGTACTGTAGTGACTAACTTCTTGTAACAACCAATCAACAACAGGATATTGTGCCTTTGAGTGATGTGAACGTTGGTCTATAAAATGTTTATAAACCCTATTAACATCTATTAACTATTGTTATATCTACCATAAACCATAGTTAGATAGTTTGGCTATTGTAACTATTGTTATATCTACCATAAACCATAGTTAGATAGTTAGGCTATTGTTATATCTACCATAAACCATAGTTAGATAGTTAGGCTATTGTAACTATTGTTATATCTACCAGTTTTTCCATAGTTAGATAGTTAGGTCACTAAAAAATCTCATCTTGGCCCCATCCTGGTATATTTTTAATGGCTCCCCTGTGGATCCCCCGCGGGCACTGTCTTGAGGCAACCGCTTGGGGAGATTCGATCCGTGCGTGTCAACAAGGAGTGACAAAGCCTGTGTCGCTCTTGAAAGGTATGACGACCACCTGGATAATTATTTGGGGACCTTAATGGATGTTAATGGGATTTTAATGGATTTTAGTTGAGTAATGGAAAGCTTGGTGGCTCATCCCAGCTATTAAGTGGATTATAACCCCAGCTACAAGTGAAACAAGTGAACCTTGCCCCTACTTAGCCCAGTTATAACCAGGGGTTTTTCACCTACTTACTAAGTGGGGGTGAACCACCAAGCACCTGGATGATTATTGGTGATTATATCAGTGGCCATTCAGGAACCTAACCAAAAAATTGGAAGTACCCTCCGGTAAATTAACATGGCGAAAATGACCATTGTTCATGGGTAAATCCACTATTTCTATGGAAAATCACCATTTTTTAATGGGAATATGCCCTATTTCTATGGAAAATCACCATGTTTAATGGGTAAATCCACTATTTCTATGGCTATTTTCAGTAGCTACGTATGAGGTCGAAGGGCTGTGTGGGGGTAGCTCCACTGGATCGGTCCGTTTTTCATTCTGACATGGCCACTGAAGCCATGAAACATCATGAAACTATGGGAAACATATAGGGAAAACACACATCTGGGGGACATCCATGAAAATATGTGGATTTTAGCCTTTGTAAATGGAATATCACGGGAGTATGTTTCGGTATCTCATAGGACAGATACATATATAAATCTCATAGGACAGATACATATAAATATATATATATAGATGTATAACCAAGTATGTGCAACTAGCCAAAATGGTGCCCTGCCTGACTGGATCAATGAAACTGAAAAAAATGGAATATCTTTTGAATCTTAGGTTTGCCTTTGAACATGGGCATAGATGAAATTGGCACCAACATAGATCTGGCAAACCACCTGGAGCATCATTTCCCGCCCTCCATAGAGAAGCCATGTTTTTTAATGGTGCATAGTCCATGTATTGGAGATCTTCAGGATCCGATTTAATGGAGGTACGTAAACGTACCATATGTTTGGCCATATGAATTGGGGGTATATCCCCTGAAATTTAGGCCTGAAAGATAGGCCTTATATATGGTAGGTACCTCCAATTTAGGTTCCTGAAATGGCCATTGATTCCATAGATATATTGATTTTCTGGGGGTACCGCAACTAGAAATAATCATACCATAGTCGTAAAACATCACTAACCAGGATTGTTCTTTGAGCACCTTAGGTGGCTTATGAACCAGTTGCGAACCATTTTCATATGCATTAACTTATTAACAATCGAAAACATCCAGGCGAAGATACTGTCCATTTTCATTCACTATTGATTAAGAATCATTATCTACTAGTCGGTTCATATTTACGAACCATTTTCCTGTGGATGTGTTCAAACTAATTTCATCAATGTACATGCAATCTGGATCCCTTCAATTACGTCCGAAGGTTTTATAACCACATATAACCACAATGATCTGGTTAGTCATAAGAGCACCCGACAAAATTATTGTGATACTAATTTAGTCTTGCTTCGCCTTGGCCTTTCTGAGGGGTGTGCCACACCTTCGTTACTGATAGGGGACGACCCTATACCG
The DNA here is from genome assembly GCA_947184155.2 of Cladocopium goreaui. Classification (NCBI taxonomy): domain Eukaryota; class Dinophyceae; order Suessiales; family Symbiodiniaceae; genus Cladocopium; species Cladocopium goreaui. The sequence goes on along the minus strand of CAMXCT020006616.1, from coordinate 244,724 downwards.
ATACCCCTGTTTGCATGAATCGCCTCAAAGTCTGAGAACGCAGAAATCATCACTACCGATAGGGGACGCCCCCAATTTGTGCATGGAATGAAAATGAACAATTCATTTTGTCCCTCATGCCATTCATATCAATTTTAGAACAACTTAGTTTTCCCAAGTGGAGTATCACTTTGTATAATTGATTATTATCCCTAGTAAATCCATGTAAACCCCATCATTGCCCCATGATTTCCCAACTTTTCCTCAGTATATTGCGCATTTGTTGATACTGAAGTCATGTTAAGTCATGTTAAGTTGATGGTTGCATATCCCAATAGAATCCCTGGCCCTAAAATCATCTAAAATCCCACATCCCAGATAGTTCAACAGTTCCCATCTTACCCTCATGTTTAAAATCCATTAAGCATCATTAAACCCTAATTCCAATATATCCCAAGTGAATCTCGATTAAATCCCCATAAAGTCCCATAAAAATCCCATCAACCCCCCTTAAATCATCTTGAATCCCCTCTAAATCCTTATAGAATCCCATTAAATCCCTACTAAATCTCCATCAAATCTCCTTAAATCCCATGAAAAATGTCTGTTCCGCAGCATCGCCGTTGCAGGACGGCACGCGCGTCTCGCTGCTCGTCGACCAGCGTTTGAACGCCCAGGGCGTCCCCGCGGAGAATGGCACGCTCAAGGTGCCCGATGCCCGGGAGCCCATGGTGGGGAGAACTACAAGGTGATACAACTAGAGTTTTGTAGGTCATTACTATAGTGATATATCTAGGATTTATAGTGATATATTATCTACTATAGTGGGGATATAACTACTTGGTGGCGAACTACCCACGGCTCGTGGCCGTGGGTTATAACCCCAGTGATTTACATGGGATAAGGAGCGGGTTAATCCACTGAAATAATTGGGGTTATAACTCACTTACGAGCCGTGGGATGAACCACCAAGTTAATATAGTTATTACTATAGTTAGTTATATCACCTAGTAGTGGTGAGTTAAACTAGGTATATCACCTATATAACTAGATATATCACTACAAGGTGAGTTAAAGGTCATTACTATAATGATATAACTTGGATTTATAACTATATTATCTACTATAGTGGGGATATAACTACTTGGTGGCGAACTACCCACGGCTCGTGGCCGTGGGTTATAACCCCAGTGATTTACATGGGATAAGGAGCGGGTTAATCCACTGAAATAATTGGGGTTATAACTCACTTACGAGCCGTGGGATGAACCACCAAGTTGATATAGTTATTACTATAGTTAGTTATATCACCTAGTAGTGGTGAGTTAAACTAGGTATATCACCTATATAACTAGATATATCACTACAAGGTGAGTTAAAGGTCATTACTATAGTGATATTATCTAGGATTTATAGTGATATATTATCTACTATAGTGGGGATATAACTACTTGGTGGCGAACTACCCACGGCTCGTGGCCGTGGGTTATAACCCCAGTGATTTACATGGGATAAGGAGCGGGTTAATCCACTGAAATAATTGGGGTTATAACTCACTTACGAGCCGTGGGATGAACCACCAAGTTGATATAGTTATTACATAGTTAGTTATATCACCTAGTAGTGGTGAGTTAAACTAGGTATATCACCTATATAACTAGATATATCACTACAAGGTGAGTTAAAGGTCATTACTATAGTGATATTATCTAGGATTTATAGTGATATATTATCTACTATAGTGGGGATATAACTACTTGGTGGCGAACTACCCACGGCTCGTGGCCGTGGGTTATAACCCCAGTGATTTACATGGGATAAGGAGCGGGTTAATCCACTGAAATAATTGGGGTTATAACTCACTTACGAGCCGTGGGATGAACCACCAAGTTGATATAGTTATTACTTTAGTTAGTTATATCACCTAGTAGTGGTGAGTTAAACTAGGTATATCACCTATATAACTAGATATATCACTACAAGGTGAGTTAAAGGTCTTTACTATAGTGATATAACTAGGATTTATAACTATATTATCTACTATAGTGGGGATATAACTACTATTGTTATTACTAGGATTTACTAGGTGATACAACTAGTTGATATAGTTACTACTATAGTTATATCACCTAGTAGTGGTGAGTTAAACTAGGTATATCACCTATATAACTAGATATATCACTACTAGGTGAGTTTTGTAGGTCATTACTATAGCTGGTTGGTGGTTTGGAACACGTGGATGATTTTCCCCAATAGTTGGGATGATGATCCAATCTGACTTTCATATTTTTCAGATGGGTTAAAACCACCAACCAGTATAATTATTACTAGGTGATAAAACTACAATGTGAGGCCCCCCAGTGATGTTAGTTGGTTAACAAAAGCCCCAGTAACTAGTTATTTGCGTACCATAAACCATAGTTATTGGAGTTATAAACCAACTTAGCTATCTCGGGGGCCTCACATTGTAGAGTTAAAGGTCATTACTATAGTTATTACTAGGCGATATAACTAGGTGATAGAACTTGGTGATATAACTATTGCTTTATAACTATAGTCATTACTAGGTGAACATGCCATTTATGTGGATTAGATCTATGTGTATATACAGATAATATGCTACATGTATTACAGGCTAGATTCAGACATAGATAATATATTTTTCAGGGCATATGGGAAATATGGAGATGATATAACTAGGCTTTAACTGTAAAAAAAGGTCATTACTAGGTGATATATCTATAGTTAACTTTGTAGGTCACTACTTATAGTTATAGATGTTGTAGGGTCTGCTACAATTACTACTATCTGTGTTAATGAGGTTTTAACTTTGTAAATGAGGCTTTAACTGTCATTTAGGTCATTACTAGGTGATATATCTATAGTTAATGGGCAAAAATAACTTAGTTTTGAACCATAGATCTGAGTAAATTATAACAACCTCACTGTTCACACTCACTGGGAATGATGGTAAAGGAAATCATCCCCAAAAATGGCCCAACAATTCAGGTTAGGGAAATATGTTTATTTACCCAGAAAAATGGAGGTGCCCTAAATTGGATGGTTTACAATGGAAAATCACTCTATAAATGGATGAGAACTGGGGGTACCCCCATTTTAGGAAGCCTCCAGATAACTGATAGTGGTGGTTTCTAAGGCTTCTAAGTAAATAGTTATATCTATCATGCATTATCAAGTTATATCCTCTAAAAACCCAAGCGCTAATCAATGTTAATCAAGTTGTTTACGAGAACTTAGCTACTGTAACTATTGGGCCCCTTCCTGTATAACCACCGTGATTTTAAGTCGTATTTATGGTGGATATATCATGATATCTATCATGAATGGGTTTCTCAACAAAAGCAATTTATAGATTAATGATATATCCACCATAATGGAATATATCTATCATGATATATCTACCATTTATAGTTCATGACGAATGATGGAAGATTAATCTGGGTAAATTATATAACGACCTCGCCGCTCTCCGCCCTGGAAGGATGGTAAGGGAAATCATCCCCAATGGCCTCATTCAAATTAGTTAAAATATTGTAATTTACCCAGGTAAATGTTGAAAAACGGGATAACATGTTTTTTCATGATTTATTTATGGATTTTTAAAAGGATATTCTAAAGAATGGGATTTTAATATTTAGATCGGCATAGCATCTGGTAATAGGGATAGAATGGGTGTATAAGTGGAATACAAGTAATGGAAATAGAACTATTGTATTCTTCAACTATCCATTCGATTATCCATTATTCGTGATCTATTCATGCAGAACTTATTTCATAAATACTGGATAGCTGTTAGTAGACAACATCTATATAACTTATATTATATACACTCTGGTAAACTAACATAGCTTTTGAAAACCACCATCTTTAATAGGTAAATCAACGAACTAAATGGGTCATGTTGAATAGCTATGTTTGACATAACCAGAGGGTAACTACAACTTACAGCTAAAACTACAATGTATTGGATATCATCAGTGGATATCATCATGGACCTGAGATTTTGCCCAGCTCATAGTTTCAAGAGCTACAATGGGAATATATGGGGGGTTCCATCAATGGAGGTACCCCTTTATCGCTGGATGGTTTATGTCATGGAAAAAATACCATCTGTAAATGGATGAGAACTGGGGGTACCCCTATTTCAGGAAACCCCCATATTTCAAATTTTGGTGTGATATCTTCATGGAAAATCAGCAAAATGGAATATTATAACAGAACAATGGACGGATATTTAACGCTGAGGGGATATAACGACACTGGGATATGTTTATGGGGCACATTGAAATGTTAATGTGAATAATGGGGGAGACTGATGGGGATAATGATCTGTTGCTAATTTAACTAACATATAAGTTATGGTTTAATGGGGATACAGCTGGGATACAGTGGACATGTAGTGGGAGAATGATGGGGAATGAGCACTCGCTTGTCCACTTGATTGTTCTCTCACTTGTGCATCTGATTTTCCCGCACATTGTGCACTTGATTTGCTTCGTTTTCAGAAATGCAGTACCCTCTGGTAATTTAACATAACTATGGAAAATCACCATTTATAGTGAATTTTCCCATGAACAATAGTGATTTTCCATAGTTATGTTACTTTACCAGAGGCTAATACACAGATGCATGATTCACAGGACCGACCACTGGAGGTTTCAGACCCCCAATTCCTCGGGCTCGATGAGTTCATGGCGGGGACAACTTCTCTGGTTATGACGAACAGAAAAAGCCATGGAAGAGAAGCCATGGCCCATTTATTAATGCCCATAGAAATAGATGGTTTACCTATTATATAATAGCATGGTGGATCCTTCCATGGCGAACTGGTAGTCATAAAACAGATGGTAACTATGTTGGATATCTTCATCGAAACGCGTAATGATGTAATAGCCAGGAACTAAATTGGGAGACCAGTGTGATCCTCTGGTCTCATCAAACTTTCGGTTGGAAAATCCCCGATCTGGCCATGGGCCATGGCAGATGTTCAACAAAGACGCTGGAGGAAGTATCACCATTTGACATTGATTTTATGTATGATTTGAATATTTGAATGAGGTTACTTGGTGGTTCATTCCACTTAGTAAGTGAGTTATAACCCCAATTATAAGTGGATTAACCCTACTTATCCCATTTATAACTGGGGTTATAACCCACTTACGAGCCATGGGATGAGCCACCAAGTACAAATGGTTTTATGGCTTATGGTTTAACACCTGTTGATTTACAATAACTGGTGTTTGCTGGCTCTCAGTGATGTTCTGAAAAGGTTGAGTTTCAGCCCGCTAGATCGATGTATATGAATCGGCACGTGTGCTGCGAGCAGAAAACACAAACCAGGTGGTGCCCCAGTATGGGACAACTCAGTGGGTTTACGCCTGCCGATGAAGGCTACCCGTGAATGTAATGATTTGTTTAAGGGGAAATAGTCTAGGATATAAGAAGTTCCCCAAAAAAAACAGACAGGTAACATGCTGATAAAAATAGTGATTAAAGTAACATGTGTGTTTTTTTGGTGGGTACTGCAATGATGCATTGCACATTTGGAAGTTTGGGGTTTTATAGGTTGAGAAAAACCTTCCCATCACAATTAGATGGATCCTCACCTAGCTGCTACCCAAAAAGAAAAATCCCACCCCCCTGATCATCTAAAACAGCTCCATCCTATGGTTCCACATTTCTGATTCCATCCTAAAGCCACCATGGGGGGAAGGGATTCGTCCATCCTACGGCTCGTGGCGGACCCAGGCCAGAATCTTCGTCTATGACACAGATTCCGACAACTTTCTGGAGTATCAGGCCGTTGGGGGCGCAACCCGCGGTGAATCTGCACCATCTTGGTGCATCCCATCTTGGTGCGTGGACAAGGACCCACTGGCGCACCAGCTAGATGCATGGAAGTGTCACCAGTTATTTGATGTTAATTTGATGTTATATGGACATATTGCATGGACTACATACGGGTTATAGATCATTAGCCCGGTCATGCATAACCTTTCTTTCCATAGCCAAACGATAGTGTACGTGCAAAGTGAAGTCAATGGCCATTTCAGGAACCTAAATTTGGAGGCACCTACCATAAATAAGCCCTATATAAGGCCTATGTAAGGTAATATCCCCACAAAATATGGCCTTATATGGTACAGTACCTACATTTTTGGATCCTGAAGATCTCCCATTGATGAAGTGTGTACTTGGTGGTTCATCCCACTTAGTAAGTGAGTTATAACCCCAATTATAAGTGGATTAACCCCTACTTATCCCATGTAAATCACTGGGGTTATAACCCACTTACGAGCTGTGGGATGAGCCACCAAGTATAGTGAATGGTGCTCAGACGCGAATGGTCTCGCGCAGCACATGCGCGGCCGCCTGGGAGTTGCCCTTGATGTGCCCCGAAGACGTCGACCGAGCTGTATTCGCCAGTGATGGACAGTTGCAGGTAAAACAACACTCAAACATCTACAAGAACATCTGGCTCGGGGGCTTCTTTGATTACGACAATGTCAAGAACCTCGACAATGTCACCGTGGTCAGCTGCCTTGGCAAAACTGGTTACAAGACACTTGGTTTTGATTATTCATGATTATTCACAAAGAATGGACCTTGAACAAGGATGTTGATGAGACAACAACAACAACAAAAAAAAAAAACAAGCTCAAACAAGCTCAAACAAGCTTGCGCTAGCTGTCCTGGAATCCAGGATGAACAATAATTTCATCAGCAAGCCCAAAAAGAACACAGAACACGGCAGCAGCAGCAGCAGCAACAGCAGCAACAACAACAACAACAGCAACAACAACAACAACAACAACAACAGTAGTCTACTGTTGTTGTTGTTGTGGTTGTTGTGGTTGTTGTCGTTGTTGTCGTTGTTGTCGTTGTCGTTGTCGTTGTCGTTGTCGTTGTTGTTGTTGTTGTTGTTTCAGGTTTGTCATTTACGAGATTTCCCAGATGAAACGAATCACTGCAGTACTGATGGTGATGCGATGTGCTAGCATCTACCCTCTGGAACTCCAATAATTTGGGTAAAACAATGTCATAAACCACCCATGACTGGGAATGGTAAACATACATAAACATACCAACTATAAAAATTCTGATGACTGGGGGATGGTAAACATGGCATTCTATCCAGTTAAGAAGGAGCGATTTGGAGCTATGGGTATCCATATTCCCGCCCTAGATATTTCCTATGAAACGGGGAGCGATTTGGAGCTACGAATCGAGTTTCCCAACCAAATGATAGGATATAATAGGAGATAATGGATCATTTACGGAATCTTCATGGATTAATGGATACGTAATATCATGGGATAATCATGGGGACATAACGGACATAATGATAGCATTGTTTTACCACCATTATAGCGATGGAACATGGCCTGTTTGTGGCTCAACTTGGCTCTGCCTGGGCTCTGCAGCGCGAACTCCAGATGGAGTTGGTTAGACAATGTGCCCTTATTATAACCTTTTGTTGGCAATGATTCTAAGATGAAGATTGGGTGTAAATATATAATTAATATACACGTATATAATTATATATATGTATGAATACATGAATATTATCACTTGTTGGTAACAAATGGTAGAGTGATGTATATAACAATTTGCTGGTGTTTGCTGAATCAAGCCACCAGTCCTGTTGCCAAGATACTGAAGAAACATTACTATTGCAAATTCATGCGATTTCATTCTTGACTTCCCATTTCCCTCATGTTTGCCAGGATTGTTCCAACCCATTATAGAGGAATGATAGCCACTCTTGTGCGGAAATTTAGATAGGTTTACCAGTTTTTCTGTCCAGTTTCCCCCTTGTGTATCTGAGGTATGGGGAGCAACCCCGCTGGCATGTATAAAGTCCTCAGATTTGCGTTTCAAAGTCCGCTTGTGCTTGCATCTTTGCCCATATCTAACCCCCACTCATGGCTTTATCATTTATCATAACTATGCCATAGTTTTCCAAATGGGTAACCGACAAAAAAATGTGATACTTAATTTAGCCTTGCTTCGCCTCGACCTTCCTGAGGTTGCACAGAACTTCATAACTGATAGGGGACGACCCTATACCGATACCTCATGTGTGGTACCTCCGGGAGTACTGAAATCCTCACAATCGATAGGGGACGACCCTAATTTGTGTGCATGGCATTCATTTTTCTTTTAATTGCCCGCTACTCATATGGGCATTGTTCAGAATCCCTGTTGGTTGATGAAAACAGGGAATTATATGAATTCTATGAAGAATTTGGTTATTCTCATAATACATGAACCGAGAAATTCTTTAGATATCATTAGATAATATTAGATATCTAACCTAAGATAATCTACTTAACATAGATACCTAGATACCTATAGAAACCATACAGACATATTAACCATATGGATCCATGGTTCTCTTCGTGCAGGTGGGGCAGAGCTGCGTCCCGGTGGCGCACTTCTGGGATAGCACGGATGCAAGGTGCCGGTGGGGGCCTTGCGCCCTTGGCGGTGGCGAGATGGAGATAGATATGAATTGGAAATATGAACTGGACATAGAAATTGAATGAAATTGAAATATAAATGGTGATTTGATGGTGATTTAATGGGATTTAATGGGAATTAGATGGGATTGATGTGGATATACCCGCTGGTAAATAAACATAGACCCTGAAAACACAATTTTTTAATGGCAACTAATCTTCCAAATCCTATCTGGCACGGTCTATGTTGATTTACCAGGGGGTAACTAATATGTAACTGTTATGTTTTTACTGATTTATACTTATTTCTTATAAATTGATTCTTAGCTTGTATTGCTGTACATATTTAAGGAATTTTATGAACTGGAAATAGAAGCTTAGATACCCTACGGTTCTTTAACATGGCTATGGAAAATGGCCCATTTATAGATGGTTTACCTATTAAACATGGTGATTTTCTATAGCTACGTTAAATAACCAGAGGCTATAACTGGAAATATGATATACAATATATCTGGAAATATTTCATAACTGAATATTAGTTTTTGGTAATTGTATATTCCATAGATATAAACTGGCAATGTTCAAAAACCTGTTGGTGAATGATTAGTTCCGGGATTGTACTACCCAATATATTGGGGACTTCAACGATCCAAGAATAGGATATATTCAGACATTCTATCTGGGATATATTCTGACATTCTATCTGGGATATGTTCTGACATTCTATCTGGCATATATTCTGACATTCTATCTGGCATATGTTCTGACATTCTATCTGGGATATATTCTGACATTCTACCTGGGATATACTCTGACATTCTATCTGGCATATGTTCTGACATTCTTTCTGGCATATGTTGTGACATTCTATCTGGCATATGTTCTGACATTCTATCTGGCATACGTTCTGACATTCTATCTGGGATATATTCTGACATTCTATCTGGCATATGTTCTGACATTCTATCTGGCATATGTTCTGACATTCTATCTGGGATATATTCTGACATTCTATGTGGCACATGTTCTGACATTCTATGTGGCATATGTTCTGACATTCTATCCGGCATATGTTCTGACATTCTATCTGGGATATATTCTGACATTCTATCTGGGATATGTTCTGACATTCTATCTGGCATATATTCTGACATTCTATCTGGCATATGTTCTGACATTCTATCTGAGATATATTCTGACATTCTACCTGGGATATACTCTGACATTCTATCTGGCATATGTTCTGACATTCTACCTGGCATATGTTCTGACATTCTACCTGGGATATATTCTGACATTCTATCTGGCATATGTTCTGACATTCTATCTGGCATATGTTCTGACATTCTATCTGGCATATGTTCTGACATTCTATGTGGCATATGTTCTGACATTCTATGTGGCATATGTTCTGACATTCTATCTGGCATATGTTCTGACATTCTATGTGGGATATATTCTGACATTCTAACTGGGATATATTCTGACATTTTTTTGGCCGTTGAGGTCCAGCGGTGCCCACTGAGCTGGGATGCTGGCGGTTGAGGTCCAGCGGTGCCCGCTGCAATCAGAACTTGGCGAAGAGGAGGGGGAGGAAGGAGGAGAAGGAAGGTGGAGGAGGAGGAGGAGGCGAAGGAGGAGTCGACAGCTGTGATAAAACCTAACAACCCTCACCTGGCAGGTGGGGAACAAAAAACTTTGAACACAGAACAGAGAACACGCAACACACAACACACAACACAGAACACATTACAAGACACAGACCACTGAGGCCACGCGACTGGAAGGTGAGAAACACCTTCATATTCACCGAGACAGAGCCGGAGTCCAAGGACTCGTCGGGCGGTCAACGCATATATAAATTGCGTGAGCAACAGCCTTTCAGTTTGCAGGAACTGCCAAGAACTTCATCTGCCCCTGGCCTGGCTTCGCCAGACGACGAGTCAGGCGAAGAGTCTGGCGAAGACCGGCCGGTACGGCCTTTAGATGCCTTTAGCATGACCGGGTACAATGCTTCGCCATGCTGCAATGTACTACCGACTGCTGGGCGTGCCGAGCAACGCTTCCCGGAATGACATAGCTCCATGGCTTGGAACATACTGACAGTCCTCTTCTGGATTATTCCTCTTGTTGGGTCTTTTCACTTCAAGGGTTGGGCACCAAGACTGTGATCCCTCTTTTTTTCATGTGAGGTCCCTCTTCGGATCGTTTGAACATGGGAAATTCAGGACCCTAAAATGGAGGTTGGTTAGGACCAGATAAGGACATATTTAATAACATATATATATATATACACATATAAATATATATATATACACATATAAATATAAATATATATATATGTATATATATATATATATTTATATTTATTTATTTATTTATCCATTTGTTTTTGTATTTTCCCTGACATAGCTGAAATCTAGGCCTTATATATGGTAGGTACCTCCAATTTAGGTTCCTGGAATGGATGGTACTAACCAACCAGGATTAAATGGAATGACAGAGGACCTCGACTGTATCTATCTTGGCGATGAGCCATGCTGACATGCTCAAAGATGAAGACCTCACGGGCAGCGAGTTATACTCATCACTCACGAGTGTGCCAAATAACGGCCAACTCCTTGAAAGGCACAGGCATAAGCTTTGGCAAGCCAGTAGGTCAGCCACAGGTTTCCCAGGAGGTTTTGCATACACATGGAAATGCCGCGAACATCAAACATGGGGTGCCCCACGAGGATTGCCCAAGAAGATCCTAAGAAGGTCCCAGAGATTGTGAGAGAGATGGAATAAACATGTGTATACGCATATCATATATGTATATCATATTGTTTTTCTATATCATGATATCTAATGGATGTGTCTTATGGTATGAGCCATCCAGCTATAGTTAATACCAACTATAGTATTCATGGCTTTTATCAGCCACCTATACTTCAGTACTTACCTTCCCAAACATCACCGCTCCGGGGTTCAGCAACCACCGCGCTGGCCGCGTTTTCGCCTCGAGGCTCTTGTGCTGCGAGGTGGTGCCACAGGCTCTCGCCTACAGCGAGAAGCCAATGCCACCGGAGGAGATGTCGGTTTTTTCCATGGGAGAAACGTCGAGGATGGGATGTTTTTAGAACAGATACTAAACACCTATGGCTAAAGAATGTTGTTTTTTTATAATTAGTGACTAGTGGCCCAGTGGCCGTTTTATATGGACTTCGTGGGATTTCGCAATGGTTTTTCATGAGATGTTTATTTGATGGCGATATGAATGGGATGAGTGGAGGTTTATAATGGGATATGAATAGGATTAACCCTGCGGTAATCAAACATGGCTGGAAAACCCCCCAGCCATAGTTCGAGGATTTTCCCAGCTGTATGAACCTCCGTTTTCTTCCAGGAAATTTCCAGCCAGCCATGTTTGATTAGCAGAGGGTAGTGGGATTTCATGGGAACTGTTCATATAGGAATTGGTGAAAAGGATTCATCCATGGGTGTTATGGATATAAGTGGCTACATTTTGCCTACTTCCGTAGATCAATGTGTTATTTTTATTTATGACCATATGTATGTATAGAATTATGTATACATAAATATCCCACATGAGCATGTATGGAATATTTGCCGGGTTTGGGGTCATTTTTGGCGTTAATGTTAGTAAATATTCCATACACTGCGCGCATGGGCAGGGGAAACTATCTAGACATTTGTCTTTTTGGAGGATATTGACGGGGATATTGTTTATAAATGCGGAGATGATCTAATTTAAGCATCAGAAATTGTCGATTTGTCTATATTATATTATGGGTGATCCCATTTGTCTATGATGGGCACTTGTTTATAAGTGAAACTATATGTAATATATCCATATTGTATTCAATTTTACCCCAGGTATTTGCTGGATACCCTCTGATAATTTAAGACAGCTATGGAAAGATCCACCATTTTTCATGGGAAAATCCACTATAAATGGCCATGTTCAATAGCAAACTGTTAGTTTACCAGAGGGTAAACCTCCATTTTCCCATGGTTTTCCTATGGTTTTCCCATTAAAACCTCCATTTTCCCATGGTTTTCCTATGGTTTTCCCATTAAAACCTCCATTTTCCCATGGTTTTCCTTTGGTTTTTCCATTAAAACCTCCATTTTCCCATTGTTTTCCTATGGTTTTCCCATTAAAACCTCCATTTTTCCCATGGTTTTCCTATGGTTTTCCTATGGTTAGATTCATGTGTTCACCGCAGAAACAGCGGCCGACCCCGCCACGGCTCGGCATGAAAAGTGAGGAGAACAAGAAAGCACCCAGCCACTGTGCAACTTGCCACCAAGAAAGCCCACATTGGCTCAACGATAAGGCAACAAACTTGGTGTACCCTCTGGTAAACTAACATAGCTATTGAAAATGGTCATTTATAGTGGATTTTTTCCATTAAAAATTGTGAGTTTCTATAGCTATGTTAAATTACCAGAGGGTAATTCACTAGGTGAATTCTATGGTTTCTGGTTGAATCTGGTAGATATATCTATAGTTCATGAATGTTCATGAGAATAAACCCACCATGAAATCACCATTTATATAGGTGGAACCCCATAAATTATATCCCCCTTTGGGACTACAATCCACCAATCCCCATAAAACTTGCGTTTCTAACTCCATCGACGATTCCAAACTGGGGCACCACATTTTACATGGAAAGCCATTTACATCCACACTTTCCTAATACATCAGTGCTAAAGTATAAATATATATATATATACATAATATATTATTATATATATAGCCATTATTCATCCATTATACATCCAATAATCCATTATAACCATCAGAATCAATTATGCAGCACTTATCCATTATTAATATCATTAACCATTTCCATTGTTCATATTCATAATAATAATGTTTTTATATCCATGATAATCTACAATGATATCCCAAGATTAGGGGATTTTGATAACAGGAAAAAAACATGGTGTTTTCTATATGTGTCCGATCTATTACCATCATTAATATGCCAAAGAAAATAAGAAAATCAAAGGGGTTTTGGATAATTAAAATGCCACATATTAATCATGATAATCTATTTTCCCAATGGATCTATTACCCATGTTGTTTTCTATATTAGTGTCCTATCTACTACGCCACATATAGAAATCCCTGATGTTATTAAAAATCACATAAGAAAATACCATCTATGTGGATCTATTACCATCATGAATATGCCAAAAAATCCCTATGTTCACTACCACCTATATGGATCTATTACCATCATTAATATGCCAAAAAAATCCCTAGGTTCACTACCATCTATATGGATCTATTACCATCATTAATATGCCAAAAAATCCCTATGTTCACTACCATCTATATGGATCTCTTACCATCATTAATATGCCCAAAAATCCCTATGTTCACTACCATCTATATGGATCTATTACCATCATTAATATGCCAAAAAATCCCTATGTTCACTACCATCTATATGGATCTATTACCATCATTAATATGCCAAAAAATCCCTATGTTCACTACCATCTATATGGATCTCTTACCATCATTAATATGCCCAAAAATCCCTAGGTTCACTACCATCTATATGGATCTATTACCATCATGAATATGCCAAAAAATCCCTATGTTCACTACCATCTATATGGATCTCTTACCATCATGAATATGCCAAAAAATCCCTATGTTCACTCAGAAAATCCCTGATTTTCCCATCACCAAGGCCATCACGCTCTTCATTGCCACCTCTGAGCAGATCCTCTTGCAGGAGATGATTTTTTCGGTGGCTTCACATGGGCAGATATGGAAAACTCGGGGTACCATGGTAGTTCGAAGCCACTGAACTGGCAGATGGCTAGGATAAGTTTGGTTTATTTTACTGGTTGGTGGTTTGGAACATTTGGATTATGTTTCCATGCATTGGGAATTATAATAATCCCAACTGACGAACTCATATTTTTCAAAGGGGCTGAAACCGCCAACCAGTTTAGTTTATGGTGGGGATACCCCTATTTCACGAAACCTCCAAATGGACAACACATATTCTGCATATGCGTAAGTTGTTTGTTCGGAAGGAGAGCATCACCGAAAATATGTGTTTTACATACGAGGTGAACAATTCACCGAATGATTCAGCTGGTTCTAGTTGTAATTCTACACTTGTGCCAAGCCCAAAAGAGGGCCAACGTGTATTTGAGTAGAAAATAGGACAACCTGAAAATGGTTGGTGGTTTGGAACATATTTTTTTCCATTTCATATAATATATGGGATAATCAGAAAAATCCTTCCCATTGACGAACTCCATCATTTTTCAAGATGGTGAAATAGCACCACCAACCAGAAATATTATTCATTAGATCAGGTATTAATCACTAATAACCACTATAAACCACTATTAATCACTATTAACCATGGTTATTGCATCAGACAGACGGTAACTTCATGGCGAACTTCACCGGTAACCAACACATGGGATCTCCTGCATCTCCTCCAGTGGACCAGGACAACATCAGTTGTATCTTGGTTCGCGCGGTAAGAGAGGGGATGGCTTGGAGAATGAGCCATGTTCCACGTTCAAAATACACAAAGCATGAGCTGTTGGAAACGAAACGAAAAATATCTGCAACCTTGTCTCCTCTTGTTGCCTCAGATTTACTGGTCCTGATAGCCATAAAAATTGTCCAGCCCCATGTACCCATGATTTTCCAAAGATTTGCTCAATAATCTGAAGTCATAGACGAAGTCATCAGAAGTCCCTATTTTCTTGATAGGTATGCACCAATCCATAAAATCCTTGGAAAAACGCCATGATTTCCTGCTATTTCCCAATATTATTTTCCAAGTAATAACCAGTTGAGAGTTATTAATTGGTGTTATAGGCTACTTATCAACCGTGGTGCAGGAGGTCTCACAATCACAATTAACCCCCATGTTGGACAGTTGAGCCATGTTAAGCACCTATAAATTCTTGTCTAAAATCCATCTTAAACCACAAATTGTCTTGCACATTTCCATATGGTTAAGCAAATCCCTTTTTAGAGCAAAGTAAGTAAATTCTGATATGTAAGTTCCCTCTCGTTGATGGCTATATCATGTTATATCCCAATCAAATTATAACATCAACCAGTCTTGTTGGTTATAACTCCCATTGCTAAGACAATTCAACTATAAATCCCAATGTTTGCTGCTTAAATTTGCATTTTTTCCCCACCTGCCAGGTGAGGGTATCTAGATTTTAAATGAGTTTAACAAAGGTGCTGTTCTTCTTCTTCTTCCTCTTCTTCTTCTTCTTCCGCCTCCTCGTCCTCCTCGTCCTCCTTCGTCTCCTCCTCTTCCTTCTCCTCCTCTTCGCTTGCTGCACTTGCTGCACTCGCTCCCAAATTGCCAGCTCCAGATGCTGTGGGGCACGCATATCGTCAGTTCAGGATGCTGTGGAGTGCGCATGGACCCGAACTCCATATCGTGAGCTCCGGATGCTGTGGAGTGCCTGGAACGCATGCCTGTGAGAATGCCAGACAGAATGCCAGATAGAATGCCTGATATACATGCCATATATACTTTCAAATTGTATGTCAGAAATTGTATCGGTGGCGATCACTCGAAGAAAGTAATTCTCAGGGATGTGCAATGAAACGGAGACACCACGAAGACTGGTGTCCACTCCACGAGGAGTTTTCGTTGATCAAGGACGAGATGGACAAGACGTGGTTCTACCACATTGTCGCCCACGAGGGCCCAGACAAAACCAGGAACTGGTGGAGCAAAGCCCGGGCAAAAAGAAAAGGGCAAAGGAAACACCGAAAGGGCCTCAGACATGAACAACCAAAACGAAAAGAAGCAGTGTGATCGGTTGGCAAGGAAGGTCAGCTGCGCTGAGAATCCCTGCAAGCCTCGCTTCAGAGATCTACGATGATGGGAGTTCCTACCTTTTCAATGGACTTGAGGGCTACTGGAACGAGGCTTTGGCTTCGTAGTTTTGAAGGGCCTCTTTTGATCTTTGTGCATTCTTTTTTGGTTTCCTCATCTGCTGCGCACGCATCTAAATCGGAATGATTTACCCTCTGGTAAACGTTTACATAACTAAACATCACCTTTTATTTTTTTGGGTAAATCAACTATAAATGGCCATGTTCAATAGCTGGTTGGTGGTTTGGAGCATTTTTTTATTTTTCCCTATATTGCGAACAATACTCCCATTTGACTCATTTGACTAATATTTTTCAGAGGGGTTGAAACCACCAACCAGAATCTCTATATTAAATTACCAGAGGGTAAATCCCATTAAATTTCCAGTAAATCCCACTAAATCCCATTAGATCCCATTAAATTTCCAGAAAATCCCACTAAATCCCATTAAATTTCCAGAAAATCCCACTAAATCCCATTAGATCCCATTAAATTTCCAGCAAATCCCACTAAATCCCATTAGATCCCATTAAAATTCTAGTAAATCCCACTAAATCCCATTAGATCCCATTAAATTACCAGTAAATCACCATAAATTACCATAAATCACCATTAAAATCCATTAAATCACCATAAATTACCAGCAAATCCCATTAAATCACCATAAATTACCATAAATCACAATTAAAATCCATTAGAAATATATGTCGTTGCATCGCCTGCCATTTCTCCCAGGCATCGACCCGGAGAACCACAGCGTGACGCGGATGCCTGCGGGCCTCATCGTGCCGCGCGTCTACTTCTCTCGTCTGGGCACCAGCGAGGCGGGATCCCAAACGGCAATGGCTTGGAAGGGTTGGAGGCAACCAAAAGTGGGAGTTCACCAGCGAAAAAATATCTTAAACTTAGCTGGCTGGTGGTTTGCAACATGTTTTAATTTTCCATATATTTATATATATATATATATATATATTAATATATATATATATATATATTGGGAATATCATAATCCCAACTGACGAACTCCATCATTTTTCGGAGGGGTAGGTATACCACCAACCAGTTAAACATGGTTTAACTAGGGAAAAAACATGTTGAAGTACCAAACATTGGGATTTGACCCAACAAAAATTGTGAGTTGTGGTCAAAAGTGGGACTTAACCACCAAAACTTAGATTTGGGGTCCAGCAAAAAGAGGTCTTAAACCAGCAAAACATTGGACGTAACTTCCCAAGAGTCACGAAACGTTGGCTTTCGAAGCAGCAAAAAGTTGGAGTTGAATTAGCAACAAGTTGCTGGTTGGTGGTTTCACACATTTTTTATTTTCCATAGTATATGGGATAATCCTTCCCATTGAATAATATTTTTCAAGATGTTTAAAACCACCAACTAGAAGGATTTTGTAGCAAAAAACATCGGGTGTTTACACCGGCAAAAAAAATTGGACCTAACTACCTAAAACTGGAATTTTAACCACCAAAGAAAGTAGGGTTTAACATGGCTTAACCAACAAGGCAATTTATGGGGTTATATAACCAGGAGACTAATCTCCATTTTTCCCCACCTGCCAGGTGAGGGTTGTTAGATTTTATCAGAGCTGTTCTTCCGCCACCTCCTCCTCCTCCTCGTCCTCCTCCTCCTTCTCCTCGGCCTCCTCCTCTTCCTCCTCCTCCAGTTTCTCCTCGACCATGTCTGCATCAACTTCCACGTCCACTTCCGCCTTGCCAGCTCGTCGCCAATCTCTCCGCCAACTTCTGCGCGCAGTGGGCACTGCTGGACCGTGGGCACCGCTGGACCTCAACTGCCGGCTTCTGATCTGAGTGGGCACGGCTGGACCTCAACCGCCAGGTTCTGAGCGCAGTGGGCACCGCTGGACTTCAACCTGGGACCTTCAGAGCTCAGTGGGCACCGCTGGACCTCAACCTGGGACCTTCCGAGCTCAGTGGGCACCGCTGGGGACCTTCCGAGCTCAGTGGGCACCGCTGGACCTCAACGGCCGGATAGAATGCCAGAAGATATGCCAGATAGAACGCCAGATAGAATGTCAGATGGAATGCCAGAAGATATGCCAGAAGATATGCCAGAACGTATGCCAGATAGAATGCCAGAAGGTATGCCAGATAAAGTGCCAGAATGTTTGCCAGATAGAACGCCAGAAGATTTGCCAGATAGAATGTCAGAAGATATGCCAGAACATATGCCAGATAGAGTGCCAGAAGATATGCCAGAACATATGCCAGAAGATATGCCAGGTAGAATGCCAGAAGATATGCCAGATAGAATGCCAGAAGATATGCCAGATAAAATGCCAGAAGATATGCCAGAAGATTTGCCAGTAACAAAACGTATAAATGTCATGGTGGGGATGACTCGAAGTAAAGTAATTTTTGGTGGTGGCCAGCTGGGACTGTCCTGGGATACAAGATGGGGCCCCCTAGTCAGTTAAGTTGGTTTATAAATGTCCATGAGTAAAATGTTCTAATACAACCAAAGATTTATGGTGGATATAGTAGATATCAATAGACATAGTAGATATAGTAGATATACATCTATAGTTATATAAATAAATTGATATATCTATATAGTATATAGTTACTCTATTATCGTTTATATCTATAGTAGATCTATAGCTACTTGGATTTATAAATCAACACAATTCAATTTATACATCAAGTTTCCATTAAATCCCATTAAATCACCATAAAAACCCATGAAGTCCCATTAAATCCCATTAAATCCCATTAAATCAACACAACGGGTTGTGGAACCCATCTCGTAACAAGCTGCAGGATGGAGGTGACCCCATCACCAAGAACGTCCTGCGCGACTTCGCGGGCCTCGAGAAGCTTGGTGGATTCAAGGGGTAAAAATGGGATGATCAAAATGGCAAACCTTGGGATTAGTTGATAGTATATATTATAGGGATTTGGCGGCTGATACATAACCAACCATCATGAGGGTATAATCGGTAACAATAGGATGATAATGGGGATTACCCTCTGCTAAACTAACATAAACATAGAAAACCACCATTTTGTAGCTGGGTAAATCAGCTATAAATGGCCATTTTCCATAGCTATGTTAAATTACCAGAGGGTAGATGTCAATATGATTCTGGTTGGTGGTTTCAAACATTTTTTATTTTCCATAATATATGGGATAATCCGTGCCATTGACTAATAACGATTGGTTGGACAATTACCCTCTGGTAAACTAACATTGCTATGAAAAATGGCCATGGAAATAGTTGATATACCCATGAAAAATGGTGATTTTCCATAGTTGTGTAAACGTTTACCAGAGGGTAATTAGGGATACTACCCAGTGGTTAAGAGCGATTTGGAGCTATGGGTATCCATATTCCCTGTATGTTACCTATAAGGAAAGTTCATGGGATTTGTCCTTTGGATCGTGGGAATTGTCCCTTTTTTCTACAAAATGTGCATATGAAAGCAAAAGACTTGCCAACTTGTAACTGTTCTAATTCTACGTTACGGTAATATCACAAAATGTGAACGGAAATCATGAAGAGATGCGGCAGCCTCCTACTTTCGTCATGCGAACGCGAATTATCGTATGTGACTGCTTGTGCATCTGCACACGAAAAGGTTGCCGTAGTGAAATTTCTACGGGTCTGGGCTGATGCCATTCCTTTTTCCCAAGAGTTTTTGTGACACCAAGGTTTTAAGGTTGATAATCCTATCTAGCTTACACGCGAAATTAGAGAGAGAGAGAGGGAGAGATAGATAGATAGATAGATACATATATATATAATATGGTTGTTGTATATTGTCCTTATGTTTTTTTTGGCGTTTTCTTCGTCTTGGCTTGACAGTGGCTCTCGGGGCCATTTTGAAGATGGTTCGTCCCGTGCTATGATTCTTCCAAAGTGACTCTCCGTGACATGGGCTTCAGGTTTTGCAAAGGTTCACTGCGTGACTTCCTTCCCAGAAAGCGCTATTGGTCCTATGGCAGCATCCATGGAACTCAAGACGCTCACTGCTGAATGGTTTCGCTGTGCTGTGCTGGCGCATGGGGCAGACCAGGTTGATGAAGAGTGCGAGCATGTGAAGGAGACTGAGATAATGATTCTTCGTCTCTGCGGCATTTGGTCGACAACCAGACCCATGGCAGATTTGGCCACTT
This sequence comes from Cladocopium goreaui, assembly GCA_947184155.2. Lineage (NCBI taxonomy): Eukaryota > Dinophyceae > Suessiales > Symbiodiniaceae > Cladocopium > Cladocopium goreaui. The sequence goes on along the minus strand of CAMXCT020006616.1, from coordinate 224,212 downwards.
GCTGCATCTCAGCCCAATGTGTGGCAACCAGACTCACAAGTGATTTGGCCTCCATTACCCATGCTTCATTGGCGCCAGGGAATGACCAACGATCTCTCAGTTTTCTGGGCACCTTGCGCTCTGAAAAGAGAACTTTTATGGAGAACATGGCGGTGCAGGCAGAAGGTTTGCGCCGTCAATTTTTCAAAAACTTCACAGTGTGCAACTTCCCACTAGACTTTGGGCAGGAAAAAGACCAATGTATGGCACATATAGCGAAAGCTTCCCAAAAACAGATAACAATCAAGCACTCAACCCTGCACGTGCCTAACTTGCTGCCATGGCCAAGAAGGAGCAAGATGATGAGGCAGATGAGGCTCTGAACGCGAAACTTCTGAACACCATTGCTGAATACAGGGCGCCCGAGTTTGTTTTTCCTTCGGTTTCCATTTTTTGAACATGTCGGTGGCTCGCCTAAAGCAAATATTGCATGGTATCACAATGAACTGAATGGTAAGCAGCGCTTACGTTCTAAGTAGTGAATCGTGGCTCTTTGGGCCATGTTGTCCTTTTGACATAATGATGACTTCTGTATATTCTTGTACGCCCGTCAGGAACCTTGCTGATAGTGAAGGCCTTCCTGGTTCCACCTCGTCGTCTTCCAGACCGACTACCACGGTCTTGTCATTCAGCTCTGACACAGGGATGGTACAGCCCTCTGCCACGAACGCTCTGGAAGTTGATGACGACAACCACACTCTCTTTGGAGATGACACATTGACTGAAGGCGAAACTGATGAAGAAGCCTCTGAATTGAACCAACAGCTGAAGCCGCACATGGAAAAAATCAAAGCTATGGGTTTGAATCAACCTCCCTGGCCTCGTCCACTACAGAAGAGCAAAAGGGCCGTGGAACGCGAGAGAGGCAAGTTCAAGTCAAAGCCGTGGTCTCGCCGCTTGAATATGGTTCCGAAGTCTCGTTGTGCACCGAACATGGAACCTCGTTGGCCACAATGGCATGCACCGTAGGAGAGAGACTCTGAGGGGTGAAAAAAAGAATGACCGACTGGGCTGTTGTATTTCACTGACTTGCAAATGGTTTCCTCTTTGGGCCATTTTGATTGTTTGGTGTTGTTGAGTTTGTGGCCCTCTATGCCATCCTGACTTTGTGATTTTCATTGTTGTAGGCACTCTGAAAATCTCTGAGATAACTTCAAGCGATGCTCATACAGATACAAGTGTTTGCAATAGATGGACTTTGATGTCGTGTTTCCTCTTGTTGCTGTTTGCGCGACCTGGGGCATGCTGGGGCCGAGTGTCCTATACGAAAACAAAACGCCCCAGAGTATTCTCAGCACAACCAAAAGAAAAAGGAGTGAGTATCCATGTTCGTAGTCATGGTCATCTTGACGAGGAATCCATGTCATATCTTTGAAATACGTTTCGATGAAGGTTCAAATTGCCATCCTAGTGACCTTACTCCCCGAAGAATTTGTAGTTTGTTGCTGTTCTTCCCATCCATTGCTCTGCTCACCGCTGTCTCCGCTACCGGCTTCAGTATGCTTTTGATGGTCAAGGCTATTGCCACCAGGGCTAGCGGCTAGACTCAGTAAGTTCCTATTACATGACCTGTGGGTGGAATGTTAAGCGATAGGTAATGAAACATTGCCCCGGCAATTGCATGGCAGCCGTTGACTTTGATCCTGCTGAACACCCATGTCTCAACTTGGTGTTTTTGTTTTACTTGCCTAGTGCCTCCTGCAGCATGCTTTGGTGCTTCGGACCGCTAGTTCCTACCCTGTTGATCAGAAGTGGCTCTCTGGGCCATGTTGCTGGAGTGGCTCTTATGGCCATGTTGCTAAAGTGGCTCTGCGGGCCATGTTGTTGAGAGCCTTGCTAATATCAGAGACCATGCTGCTCCCACATGTCTTCCAACATGGTTTTCATTGAAGGTCCAATATGAAACTTGTAGACTGTAGTGCTATTTAATTCGTTTGAACCAACCAGATGTGCTCACATGAGTTCAGGCTAGTTTAAGCCACTGCCGCTTGCCATCAGTTAAAACTATAAGCCATGAAACTGATGAAGTGCAGAGCATGCCTGCCCAACCACCTCTAGAATTGCTGGCAAGAAATAAATCGGCTTCCATAATCTGCCTAAATTGAGTGGGCCCTAAATCAAGGTTCTGTGCCTGCAACGCAAGTTCCGCAAATATTGCTGAACTGCTGCTGCCATGTCAAACGACTCATTGTGCCTCAAGTGCATCCTTCGCCTGAGCCGCAGGTCTATCCCAATCACAATTCAATTCGGCCAACACCTTGTAGCAACACGTTTCTGAGATCACTTGCGCGCATGGGCTGGCCTTAGGACAACCCCGCAAAAACAAATGCGAAAGGCGCTGCAAGATTTCAGGTCCAAACACATTGCTAAGCAAAGAATCATCTCCCGCATTCAATTAGACAGAAATTAATTCCTTCTGGCAAAAGATTTGGAACTCAAGTATGACATGTGTCAGTGTAGGCTGGCCACTAGTAAAACGTGAGCCTGGTTAACATGTCACAGAAACGAATGGCATGAGCTCAGTCCCCACTGAAACATGAACTAAATCGAATTTGGTTACCATAGCCTTGTCATGTGTGGATGCACAAGCAGTCACATACGATAATTCGCGTTCGCATGAAGAAAGTAGTAGGCTGCCGCGTCTCTTCATGAAATCCGTTCACATTGTGTGATATTACTGTAGAATGAGAACAGTTTCAAGTTGGCAAGTCTTGTGCTTTCACGTGCACATGATGTACAAAAAATGGGTCAATTCTCATGATCCAAAGGACAAATCCCATGAACTTTCCTTCTATAAAATGAAGAGCAAAGGAGCTACTTAGAGTTTCCCAACCAAATGATAGGATATAATTGGAGATAATGCATTATTTATGGAATCTTGATGGATTAATGGACAATATCATGGGATAATGATGGGGACATAACGGACTAGAACGGATTCTGGTCAAGTAATGAACAATAATATAAGGGAAATGATTGGTGATACTGGGGATGGTTGCGAAATCGGGTTCCACTTGGGAGGGCAAAATCCCGAGAAGTGATCCCATTATGATGGGGATATCATGGTTCAATCAGCCGAAACATGGGGCTGTTACTTGATTTAACCAAGATGACGGGCCACTGGGAAATACCCAATACATAGGGGGTAATCATCCAACTTATATCTAGGCAGCCCCACCTTGTATACAAGGTGGTGCCCCATACTTAACGTTACTTAACTTAGTTGGTTTTCGACTAGGTTAACTATGGTTTATGGTAAACATGTGTTATCTATAGTCAATGCGGCTTATAAACCAACTTATAACTGGGGGTACCACCTCGTAGGCGACAAAATGCGAGCAGCTCAACTCAGCTGGCTGGACATGACATACGAAGGATCCAATTTGGAACCAGTTGGACCCTTCACTCAGTCCTGCCAAATAGTGCTGCTCCCCGATCACCACAGATCTAAACATCCACCAGGAATCCCACAAAAAAATTCCTTCCAAAATCCATCTAGCGAAAGGGTTGGCCGCAGAGCTTGGGGCCTAAAGGTCGCTGTGGAATTTGCATTGCAGTTGCTGTGATTTGAGGGTGGGTTACAGAATTGAAACTGCTATAGTTTACCCAAAACTATCAACGGAAAAAACTATGGAGTGAATTGATATATTACAGTCCAAAACTAACGGTCCATATCTGGTAAATATAGCAGTATTGATATATCTGTATGCTATTGTCCATACTATCAATGTAGATATATCAGTTGATGTTATGGACACGTGATTAGTTGATCAGTGACGGTTTCTGTGGTGAACACTTTAAACTGGCCGGGTTTCAAGAGGCACCATGCGCTGCCATGTTTCATATAGTATTAATGGTGGCATAAAGGTGAAGCGGTTTTGAACGGACATATATTACCCCAAAGGCATCGGTTTCCCTATCCAGACAGCAATTTGGGATGGTTTTAATGATTGCAGGTGTGATTCCGAGGCACTGACTGTTGCTGCAGCCATACTGCACGCGGCATTTGATGCTTTCATGAGGGTCCTCATAAAATAACTATGTTTTGCTGGTTAAATATCCCAATGCTTAGTGGTTACATCACCATTTCTGCTGGTTAATCACCATTTTTAGTTGTTATATCACCATGTTTAGTGCTCACATCACCATCTTCAGTGGCGACATCCTATTTTTTGGGTGTTTACATCAACCTTTTTTGCCGGTTGAATCATGTGAAATCCCCATTTTTGGCTGGTACAAAGTGGGCCCCCAAACGATAGCTCAGTTGGTGCAAATAATTCCAACAACTATGGTTTATGTTACTTACAACATATATAGTATTCGTGATGTTTTTAAATAAACCAACAAACATCACTGGGACGTTGTAAATATCCCATTTTTTGTGGTTACAGATCATTACATCATCCGTTTTTGCTGCTTAAAATGATTGGATCATCCCTCTTTTTGCCCGGTAAATCCCTCGAAAATTTGGCACAAATCTTGGCTCAGGAACATGGACGAGGAGACCACAGCAGCCTTGCTGAACTTTTCGTATCACTTGGCCTGTGGCAACACCGATGAGGCCTACAAAAGCGTCACCTGGTGGCCCTGTCGGCCCCGTGCGCCGGGTGGGAGGACGGTTGTCAGAAATGCTGGGGAAATACCATGGGAATATGCAGAATACCCAGATGGTCCATGGTGCTGGAAACAAGTTGCCTACAAGAGTTGATGATGTTTGTTGGGATAAAGGTTGATACTTGGTGGTTCATCCCACGGCTCGTAAGTGAGTTATAGCCCCAATTATTTCAGTGGATTAACCCGCTCCTTATCCCATGTTTTTATCACTGGGGTGAACTAACCCACGGCCACGAGCCGTGGGTAGTTCGCCGCCAAGTAAATAGTCCATGCTGGGATGGGAACTATGATGGAATATAAGTTACCCTCTGGTTATTTAACATAGCCATGGAAGCCATGACCCATTTATAGATGGTCTACCTATTGAAAATGGTGGATCTTTCCATGGCGAACTGTGAATGTCATAACCAGATGGTGGAGCTGGATGGAGCAGGGAGCTGGAAAATCCTTGGAATGAATTTTTATACTGCCATCATCCATAGTTAATCCATCTATATTCATCTTTATATAGGCATGATACATATATATATATATATTATATATACATATACTGGTTGGTGGTTTGGAACATGAATTTTATTGTTCCATTCAGTTGGGAATTTCATCACCACAACTGACTTTCATATTTTTCAGAGGGGTTGAAACCACCAACCAGTATGTGTATATGTATACGTATATGTATATAGGAAGTGATGGGTCTATATTTCACCAGCACTGGGATGAGGGGGTCATCTAGGGTCATCTGAGGTGAAGGGTGTGCGCTCCAGCAATGTATGGGAGAGCATGTCCAAGATGTGCGTGTTCCTTGGCTGCCACTATTGGTTCAATGGGGAAATTGAGGGAAAAAACTGGAAAAAACATGAAATTTGCTAGAATCAGGGAAACCATTCCATATTTGAGGGGGAAAAAGTCATGGTTTCCGGATGTTTCATAGATATATAGGATACCTTGCAACTAATCCTTTGAACGGTGCTCGTGGTTTGTTTACTGCTGTGATAAAGGTTGGGTTGATTCCAGGGATACAGAAAGAATACATGATGGTTCTATACATGGGTATGGGTCAAAATACCTCACCATCATTGATAGCAGCAGATGATTTACCCTCTGGTGTCATCAAACGTGGCAATGGACAATACCATACCATTCCCCATTTAGGTCGATGATATTCGGTGATTTTCCCAGCTATAAACTTCTATTTATAGGGGGTTTTCCAGCATGCCACGTTTGATGACACCGGAGGCTAATACCAAACGACAACGCAGTGGATGAAGCATCACTAGGCAACCACAACTGGGATTCATAGTAATGGATAGTAAGTGAATATAATGGTAATATCATTTATGATAATGTATGATCAATGACTATCATACCTGGTTGGTGGTTTGGAACATTTTTTATTTTTCCATATATTGGGAGTAATGATCCCAATTGACTTTCATATTTTTTCTGAGGGGTTGAAACCACCAACCAGATACTAACGTGACCCAATTATAATACACCATCCCATTCACTCACCATAACTTGGGGATCATTGTCTCAGTTGAAGGACACATTCTATTGAGTACGTACAGATATGACGGGGCCTGCGACGTATGAGGGTATCGCTTAAAGATGGGGTAGCAATGGACTCATAAAATTGGCTGTTTGTTGGTACCATTCGAGTTTTAAATACTAACCCATACTCCCATACTCACAAGTTGACTCAGGAAACCCGCAATGTGAAATGTCCTGAAAGCCAGCTTTGATTACTAATGAATCAAAACCCCGGATTTTGACATTTTGGGATCCCAATTTTGGATTGTTAACATTTGTTAACCCTCCCTTTTAGTGTCATTTAGTGATTATAAATCCATGTAAATCCCTATCCCCTCAGCATCCCTATTTGTTGGTAAGAATTCATCAAGTTCTTTTGAATCTCTTTTTGATGCGGGATTTATAGGGATGCATCTCTGGGATTTCTTGGACAAATCAAAACTGGTTGGTGGTTTGGAACATGAATTTTATTGTTCCATTCAGTTGGGAATTTCATCATCCCAACTGACTTTCATATTTTCAGAGGGGTTGAAACCACCCACCAGATATGGAACATTCGGACTATTTTTCCATATATTGGGAATAATAATAATCCCAACTGACGAACTCCATCATTTTTCAGAGGGCTAGGGCTCAACCACCAAGCAGAAAAGATGCATCCCTATGAATCACCAAGTTACCCTCCGCTAAGCTAACATAGCTATTGAAAATGGTCATTTATAGTTGATTTACCCATTAAAATTGTGATTTTCCAGTTCGTTATGTTTGTACGTTTACCAGGCCGGGTCTGCTAAGTTGGGCTAGGGCTCAACCACCAACCAGAAAAGATACCTAGGAAGACGGGCCGCTTGGATGTGGCGCAGAAATGCCTAGGGTGCCTCGATGCGAAAAGCGTCGAAGGGGGACGTAAAATGCCAAGCAGTTCAAGCCCTTTACCAGTTATTCCTGTGGTTATAATATTTTTTTTCCCTCCAGGCCCCCAGAAGCTCAAGCTGCGGCAATATATATATATATATATTAATGGTTGCTTCTATGGTCAAAAATGATTATAGATTGTTATTTCTATAGATTCTATCGTGATTTAAATGGTTATTTCTATGGGGTTACAACTGACTTGCAACCAGAGCTATGGCAGCATGTTGCTATAATAGGGGTACCCAACTAGCTGGATGAGAACTGGGGGGGTAGCACTATTTCCCATAACGGATCCATGGTGCTGGTAGAAAAATGCTAACATTGATCATTGGGGGTATTTTGATGGGATCCATGGCACACCATATATAGCAGCACCAGACGGATCCGTCATGGGTTTTAGGAAAGCACCTTCAATGGTTATAACCGGGATGATCGGTCCATAAATGGGATGACTGACATCCCTGCTCTCCTGGGCCATGATGGGAATCCAAGGAAAGCCATGGGATATGACCTCAACTCGTTCTGAACAGGAAAGTACTGGGGATACAATGGGCGAAATAAGGAGGGTTCCTCTGAAAATGGTGTAAACCCCCCCCGGCTATGCTACTTTAAATAGGTGAAATGATGATTAGCCAATGGATTTAGAGGTCCCCTATTTTTAGACAAATCAGACTGAATTAGTTGAACTGAAACCTCAACTTTCCACCTGCTTGGTCAATATCCAACTACAGCCCGATCCAACTAAAGCCATGGTTTATACCATATGGATTCATATGGTTTATATATGTTTAGATACATGGCTTAGGTAAGAATCGAAAACTTGGATATAGCTGGTATCACCAGGTATCAAACATGGGGATTTAGCCATCAAAGATTGGGGACATCCAACTAAAGCCATGGGAATAAGGGAACATCTACAGGAAACGTCGGCAAACAATTATTATGCTGGGAATCGCCAAACATAGGATTTACCATCTAGTTATTTGTTACATAGCCATGGGAAAGATCCACCACGCTATTAAGAACGGTAAACCATCTATTTCTATGGGCCATGGCTTCCATTTCGCTATGTTAGTCATAACCAGAGGGTAAATCCCATTAAATTACCAGTAAATCCCATGAAAAATCACCATTAAAATCACCATTAAAATAGGATTTCATCACCAACTGTCGTTTTTTACAATACAACTGTCGTATGTTGCCGCGTAGCGAAGCATTGCTTTGGTCGGGTAGATTTGACCACACCAAATCTGTGGATTCTGTTGATTGGAAGTTTAGCTCAGGTACCCGGCCTGGTAAAGAAACAGGTTGCGAACTTGAAAATGGCCCATTTAGTTCGTGGATTTACCCAGCTATAAAATGGTGGATCTTTCCAGTTCGTTATCTAAACGTACGTTTACCAGGCCGGGTATGCTAAGTTGGTTTATCTCACTGATATTCAGCTGGTATTAATGGTAGATATATGTTCAACTAATAGTAGCACCATTGAAAATATATCTACCATATCAATATTGTTAATGGTAGATCTATGTCCAACCATTAATATTTCAATATAGATTAGTGGTATTAATGGTAGATATATTTCAATGGTGGTGGCACCTTGTTGCTATTCACAAGGTTTTATCATCAACCACTGGAGCTGCTCACCACCAGCTGGTGACAATGATAGATCAGAGATAGATAGATAGATAGATAGATAGACAGATAGATAGAAAGAAAGTGTCTGGTTGCAAAGCAACAATTCCATTCCGACTAAGTTGTGTTTTCTTTGGTATGGTGTTTTGAAACATACATAACATACCCTTTGACACTTGTATGGAGACCACTGTTTTGGGCAACTCATAAATTTAATCTTGACATTCATGGAAAAGATGATGTGTGAGAGAGGTTCCCACAAAAAAAAAAACTTCTCACACGGGTCTTGGCCTTCGAGACGTCTCGGCCTACACTGGGCGGAAAAGGCCTTGGCCAATGTTGTGGATCCTACAGTAGTCTCTAAAGTTGTGATACCTCCAAGATCCACATATGGTTGATTCCAACCATGGTTGGTTCACACAGTTATATAGGATACACCCACTTCTCTAAATATACTGCACGTATAAAATCTTACTGTATAATTTATCATATAGAAACATTATTTAATATACATATATATGGGTGCAAGTCAAAATAGGAGGTCCGGAACAAGCTCCGGGACCACACCCGTTCCATACCCCCGTTCCATACCCCCGTTCCATACGTCCTTGAAGGATCCGTTCCATACCTCTGTTCCATACCTCTGATCCATACGTTATTATATAATTATTATATATATATATATATGTATTTATATATATATGTATTTATATATATATATGTATTTATATATTATATATGCATATATATATGTTTTTATATATATATATACACCTGAATATGTGCAGTCTGATTTTATATTTGTACGCGCATACTTGAGCGCACATACACACATGAGTGTGTACATGCAAGAATAGGTTTACTATGCCCAAGCCCTGTGATTGTGTTGTCAAGTCTGTGCCTGCAGCGTTTGTTGTGTGATGGTAGGGATGTGCTTGGCTGTTGTCAGCTGGCAGTCTAAGAATGGATTGCTTGTAACCCTCCCTCCCTCTCAACCTGTGGCAGGTTTGCGCCTGCACCACTTACAGTTGCTGCCCGCTGTGGCACAGCTGTGATGTTTGATGGTAGAGATGCGCTTGGCTGTTGACAGCTGGCAGTCTAAGAATTGCTTGCTGCGCTACTCTCGCTCCACACTGCCAATTTTGATAAAGATGCGCTTCGTGGTGGCAGAGCTGTGCTGGAGTGGGCCGTTTCGTTCCAGACCCCGTTCCATACCGTTCCATACCCGTTCCAGACCCGGACCACCCATGTACCATCCATGACCCACTTCCGCGTGAACAAACGGCAGGTTCTCACATAGACTGCTCCTAAGCCATCCTTTGCGCGTGGGTTTCGGGAGCCTAGAGTCTTGCTACGCGGGGACACAATCTACCCCATAGGGACCGGGACTTCTGAGTTTTAAGAGTGGGAGGTGGGACCTGCGTGACAGGTCTGAAGCTGAGCGGATAGCTTCACATAGTAGCCAGTGGGTGAGGCTGGCTACCAGTTATGTCCTAGCTAGTGCACGAGCACTAGCCATGCAAGGCAAACCTGCGTTGAACAGGTGTACAACAAGGATGCCGCGCAGATGAGAAGTAAAAATGAGCGGCAGCCAGTGGTAGTAGCTTCAACGTGCATATCCTTGAGATGTAATTTAATTATATATAATATATTACACATATATACAGTATACATATATATTTATATTTATGTACAGCTTATATTTCATCACATTCCAAAGGTCCGGAACAAGACCATTTACGAAACCCCTTCGTTCCATACGTCCGGAACAGCGCGGAACGTTCCATACACAATTTTGACTCATAGCCATATATATATATATATACATTTAAACTGTGTATATATCACTATATATGTACATATATATATATATATATACATGTTGTAATATTTTGCTTGTCTTTAATTTTGTTCAATTCTATTGTTGTCCATTTCGCTCCAAGATTTTCTGAGGCAGATGTCCCATGCCCGTGCGGCTGGGGCACTGCGCCAGTGCCCTGAGCAAGAGCCTGAGGCCAGGGTCCCTAGGGTCCCCAGGGTGGGTAGCCACTAGTGGCTGGGTTGAAGATATGGATGACACCATATTAGAATATAGTATCGTTAAACTGGTTTTATTAATATAGTTTATATAGTTCATATAGTTAAATATCGTTCATATAGTTAAGACCATTAAGATGTATATTAATATAGTTTTTGTTTAAAACAAAGTATATAAAGGTTGTATTGATGAGTATATAATGGGTATATGTCCCCATCTTACAGCAAAGACATAGTACTACAGTAATGTGGGTAAAACAATGCCAAAAACCATTTTCCAAAGCACCATAAATAGGTGGTATGGTTACCATTCCCAAAGATGTGGTTTATTATTGTTGTTTCCCACATTACATTAATATCATGGTGTAATGGTTTCATCCATATCTTCCATGATATAATTGAATGTTCCATTGTATAATGGCATATTATATATTATTATATAATGGGAGATTATTAAATCCATAACATGTTTTTTGTTCATTTTTGTTGGAGTATAATCGGATATCACACATGATATTACTAAAATGTGACTAATAACATAACATGGATTCTAGTGTCAGTTCATTGGATGATTTATTGATGCAGCAAATGTGTTTGGACTTTGAAGGGATTACAGTAAATTATGGTATAATCATCAAACATATCTGGTTGGTGGTTTGGAACATTTTTTCCATAATATATGGGATGTCATCCTTCCCATTGGCTTTCATATTTTTCAAGATGGTTAAAACCACCAACCAGATATGGATTTAAGTGACTAAACTATCCAAACAGTGTGACCTTACAATCCCAATCCCCATTAAGATACCCCGCCACGGAGCCTACGAAGCAAAGATGCAGTGACTGAAGTTGGACACTGGCTAAGTTTGGGGTTTACACTCTGGTAAACGTTTACATCACTATGGAAAATCACCAGTTCTTTACTGGGTAAATCAACTATAAATTGCAATTTTCAATAGCAATCTGTTAGTTTACCAGAGGGTATGGTGATTTCCCTGTGACCAAAAATGATTTGTGCATCCCGATCTGAAACAATATGGGAACTGTTCGGCTCAGAAGTGTTCGTCGGCAAAAAACGACCAAGATCTGTTTCTGCTGGTCAAATGTCCATAAATCGGGAGTATGTCCTCAGCCCCCAAGATAAATAATCCCCAAAATCCCAACAAAAAGTCTCAAAACTAATCTCAAAACAGGATTATGCTGGTCAAATGTCCCAAAACAAGAGAGTTTGTCCAAAGATAATTCCAAAATCTCACGTTTTGTCATTAGTTTCTTCACCAAGTTGGCAATTTTCCGGTTGCTGGTGAAACACCAAAACATCACTTGGCCATCACAGGCTTCAACTGCTGACGAAGCGACACTACGCCCAAGAAACGTGCTCTTCGTCCACAGCGTGTTACTAGCCCTAGCGGTGGCCTCCTTGGCACTGGGGGCGTCGCTCTAAATGGGCGCAAAGGGAACTTCATCCATGTGCAACTCTATGACATCGGTGACGCTGCTCTTCTCCACGAGAACTGGCCAGATCACTTGGAAGCGACAGCAATCCTTTGGCAGACAGAGGACGGCGCACATATCAGCCGTAACCACTCGCAGCGCTGGCAAGCCTTTTTGCAGTCGGAGGATTTGAGTGACGCGAAGTTGATGCACGATTTCATGATGGTAGGGAAAATAGGGCCTCAGCCCACCTATGCCAAATGCCTCATCATCGCTGGAATTCCATCCTTGATATGGGTAAGATAGTTATAGCATGTTATAGCTATGGACTAGTAATTTGACTATTACTATGTGTGATCATTTGACTATCATTATAGTCATTATTCCAACCTAGATTCATAGAAATGATTGTGAAATTGCTACCTTTGATGACACTGTTTAGGCTCGTGATTTCTCACAAAACAGCTGCAACCCATGTGTGGCGCCAGGCACGACTGGCGGTGGTGGCAGTACATTTGGATATGATTGATGATGCTGATGCTTGGAAGCAGTGGCGGTCCTTTCGGCCCCTATGACCCTATTTGATTCAATGGATTGGTCTAAGGGAAAATCTTAACCGGAAACCATAGATTTTCCCATTAATTAAATATGGGGCTTAATTAAGATTGATTAATATGGGTTACCCTCTGGTAAACTAAGAGTTTGCGAACTGGAAAATCACAATCTTAAGTAAATCAACGAACTAAATGGGCCATGTTCAATAGCTATGTGAAATTACCAGAGGGTAATTAAGATTGATTAATATGGGGCGGACCCCCCCATGGTTCAGCCACTTACTGTATTGGTAGATGATAATACTTTGGATCTGAAGCTAGGAGAAGCTGTCAGTTTTTTCAACCCCCTAATGGGGGTGGGAGCTGGGGTTTTGGCAGGGATTCGGAGTTGGTTTTTTGGCAACTAACAGCAAGATTCAGATGTTTTTACCATAAAAAACAATAGTAACCATCAACCATCAAGATAGTTGGTTATTTGGAGTTACTATTGGGGTTGGCGTTTTTGGTCGAGAAAAGTCTTCAGTCGACTAAGTTAGTCCATACTTCGTGGAAATTCACTGCAAAAATCGACCGAGTGAAACCCGCATGGCTTAAGCCACATACTGTAACCGCTATAGACAGGATTTCACACGTTCTAACCACTAGAACCAAACTAGCTGGCAAATCCCCAGACGGAAGAGGAAATTCGTCTATGGTTCCATCCCATTTGGTCATCAAACAGGGCGATTTTGGGAAAATTGGTTTGGTCTAAAAATAGCGAAACAACATCGAGATTACCCTCTGGTAATTTGTTACAGTTTGCTATTGAAAATGGCACCTTTAGTTCGTTGATTTACCATGATCTATGTACCTCTTAAGGATGGTGATTTTCTGCTATATAAACGTTTACCAGGCCGGGTAACAGAGGGTAACAGAACCACATGAAGATATGTTTCATCCACAAAACTTGGAGTACTGAAGATATGGCTTTGTCTGAAAATTGGATACCCCCAGAATCCAGGTTATCATCATTTTCCCAATGGTTCAGTGGCCATTTCTGGGTATAGCCCATTTTCAGGTAGACCCAAATTTGAAATACCATGGTTACAGTATATCCCAAACCCAGAAATGGTTTACCCATTTCTGGGTATATATATGAGCAGGGACCCCCCCACCCCCCCCCAGCCAGATGGTTCCCCCCCCTGTGGCAGGGGAGGGGGGGTTTTCTCAGCAGCCAAGCCAATTGTTTAGGAGTGGGGGGGGGATACAGCTCAGTGCAAGGAGTGTGCCAGCAATGTCGAAGGTACTGCGTGAGCAGCACTGGTGAGTATACATAGAAATCATGGTGTATGTAGTCTTTATAGTGCATATAGTGCATATGTATCGATAATTAGAATGCATATACTATATGTAATATACAGTGTATGTGTGGTGTATATATATATAAACATTTGTATATATATAATATGTAAGATATAAATAGAATATATGCAATATATATATATATTGAACATATATATATATCGTATATGTGGATTTTGATAGAATATAGATAGTATATGCCACATGTACTATATCCACAGTAGATGTAATATATACAATATAGGTAAATATGTTCGTTGAATAAATTCTACATAGTATATGTGGTATATTGAATATCAACAGCAATACACGCTGTATATCTAGAGTTTATGTGTGTATATATATATATATATACACGTGTACAGTATGTACAATGTAAACGAAATATGTGATAGATACAAGATCAAGATATCAATATGTAGTATCTAGAATGCATATATATATATATATGTTTTTCTACCGTACATATGTCTAGGTTTGCATAGGTAAGCTTTGCGTAATCCATAGGTAGCAAATATGTTGTAAACCATGTGCGAGGCACGCTATAGGCGGTTTGAAAAAAAGGTTATGATAGAAATATACAGGTAGACAAGGTCCGTTGAGGAGGTCGTGGCTCTCAAGTGCTGCAAATAACGTAGAGATGCGAGGTTGGAGGGGTGGAAAGGGGAGTATATATGTGTATATGTGTATGTATATGTGCAAATAACATGCAAATACTAGGTTTTGGGGGGGTGGGGGGGGTTAGGAGTGGGGGGGGGATACCATTGGGGGGGCGGGGGGGGGGGGGTGGGGTCCGGGGACCGGGCTCATATATATATATATATATATCCCATTAATTATATATATATATTTATTTCAGGTGGACCAAATTATATATATATATACATATATCCCAATAATATCCCGTTTATATTCCCGTTGATATAAGTTTGTTGAATATCCCATGAATATCCCCGATTTTTTTCGTCCAGCACTTGCTTCACTTCACCGAAGGATCCCTGCAACTGCCAAGGAACAGTTGCTGAAACAATGTGGAAGACACTTGGCGAGCCGAACTCACAGTGTTTTACCACAGGGAATGTATGAGGAAATCAATGAACATCAGCATATTATGATAGGTGAATAGACATGAATCGTCTAAAAAATGGGCCATGTTCCATAGTTATGTCAAATTTATTACCCGAGGGTGCATAATCAGTTACCTGGGGCGACAAATTGAGCAATTTTCGGAGGGGGATCAACAAAGCTCTAGTTTGTGGTGGGTGAATGTTCGGTTAGGTTTTTGTATACTTACATTTACACGGGGAAACCAAGTGAATAGCTATTCTAGTCAGATGATTGATTGTTATGTGGGAATTTCTCAAAATTGGACTTGGGGTACCCACATTTTGGGCAACCCTACTTTGAGACATTCCCATATATAAATGCGGATATTTACTCACCAGCTAAGAACATTTCTTTTTACAGGGTATCGAAGATTGGCCATTGAACAAAGCTGAAGCAATAGATGGACCAAGAATCACATACCCTTTGGTACTCTAACATCGCAATGAAACATGGCCATGTTTAATAGGTAAATCATCTACAATTTGGTAATTTTTACCAATGTGAAATGTCCAGACGGTGGCGGGGTAGAATCAACAAAGAATGGCATCTACCCTTTGGTAAACTAACATAGCTATTGAAAATGGCCATTTGTAGTGAGTTTTCCCATTTGAAATGGTGATTTTCCATAGTTATGTAAACGTTTACCGGAGGGTAAACCTCCATTTTCCATCATTTTCCTATGGTTTTTCTATGGTTTTTTGAATCTAATTGATGAGAAAGTACCAGTCCATGGCTTTCCCATTAACCATCATGTATCAATGATACCCATTTTCCTGCAAGGTGGTGCCCCATTGTTAGCTAAGTTGGTTTACAAGTCCAGTAACTAGGGTTTATGGGGGTTATATCTATAGATATCTATAGTTATATAATGTTATATAATGGGGATTATAAACAAATTTATAACTGAATAACCAGGGTTTATGGGGGTTATATCATGTTATATATATATAATTATATAAATTGGGTTTATAAACAACCTTACAACTGGGGGGAGCACCACCTTGTGGTTAAACCCCACAGTCCATGGGTGCCGGACATCTGCTCAGGATATGACTTGCTAAATCAGCTCTACCAGGCCGATTGGCGCTGTCATTCATAACATGGCGATGGGAAATGGCCTCTATAAAAAGTTGGAAAAACATAGGAACATGTGGGAAGATCACATAAATGAAGGTGTTACAGTAGGAAAATCTTCTATAATTGAAGTATCACTTGATAATGGTGTTATGTGAGAAGTATCTCCTAGAATTGGTTTATAGTTTCGTATCCAGTTTTCGGAGGGAGCGGTTTGGTTTTTTTGGGTCGATATTCCCCACCAAGCGAGGAGCCGAAGAGCCACCAAGAGTTTCCCAACCATCTGATTTTTGGTGATTTTCAGGATCAAACTGTTAATTTACCAGAGGGTAATCCATATAATCTCCATATAATCCATGTAATTTCCCTCTCATCCATGATATAGTTGAAGGCTGAAGGACAAAAATGGGTGAAACCACATATTTGGTCGTAAAAACCGTGCACTTTCTTATATAGATTCCACCTTAAAGAATCCATTGGTTGTATCCCCCGCGATTCTGGCAACGATGGTCGAAGGAACGAACGATGATCAAACAGTGGATTTTGGGGTAGCCTATTTTCAGACAAACTCCGCAAAAAAGGGTTTTCTAAAGGGTTTGAGGAGTCAGATTGAAGTGATACGCAATAAACAAATGATCAGGGTCATGTTTACGCTCATTGACATGTCGGGTTTCTGTTTCAGTGCTATATGCGCTCCGCCAAATGCATTCTATTGTGAAGTATAGTAATTCAGACAGTCCAGCGCGGCACCGCGGAGACATCATACGGACACCAAAAAAGAAATAAGGGTGACCACAACACCACGATGAAACAAGCCAGACGGCAGGAACGGATGATGCTGGACATGGGGCGCTACCTGGAGAAGTGGTTTGGCAGAGTGCCGATTGCAGTGCAGCTGGGCGATTTTTTGCAGCTGCGTCCAACGGCCAAGCGGTTGCAGCACGATGCCCCACGCGCCACTGACACCGTAGCCCCACCTGCCAGCGATGAGGAAGAGCTTGCAGACGATGAAGCAGCGCAGCAGACCAGCAATGCAGCTGAGCTTGGCCGGATGTTGATCAGAGTGGCATTTACGTCACTTGCGTCCTGGTGTTTACAGATATTATCCCATTAATGAAACATGGATTGTCGCATGTTACTATCACCATTTGATTATACAGTATCATCGTTGGCCAGTTGAACATTAAATAATTGCATTAACATCTCCCTGTGTTGCCCAATGATATATGTTTCCCATTAATGAAACAATTTTCTGAAAGTAAAACAACACAGCAACAATCAAAGATTATCCTTAATTGTCCAAGTAATTGTCCCATGATTTGTCCCATGGGATCATTTTTCTTGGATCAACTAGTTCGATATATGTTGCATAATCCCAACGGTTACACAATTGTAATAATCCAACAGCAATTCAATTCACTGGGGAGCCACCTTTCATGATTGATGCTTATCCCTATGTCTTCCCCATCACTACCCTATTAGTTTCCATAATAAGCCACTATTTTCTCACAAGTATTGAACAATTTTTGAGAATTCAGCAATGTTTACATGTTTAGTCCCTGTTGATAGTCATGTCTGAATCTATCCCCCATGAAAGCCCAGATGTTGGCAGATAGTTCCTATCTTAGCTCATGTTTCATCATTTTGATATTGCTACATTTATGAAACATGAAGCATTTTTGAGGAAGTGTCCCACAGTTATTGCCCAACTAACAGTAGTGGCATATTATAACTCCTATAACTAAGGTCATAAGGTCATATATCATCATATATCATTATGTATGATAAGCCCATTTATAACTGTCAGTTGGGCCATAACTGCAACCCATTCAACCGGGATTTGATCCACGAGACAGGCGAGCGGCAACTGGGAAAAGGCCTTGGACGTGGCCAAGACAAAGGACGGCTTCGCCACGGCTTGGCTTCGAAAAAAACAAACTGGGAAATCCCTGGGAAATGGACATTTTTTCAGGAGTTTGCTGTGGAAAAGTAAATATAGACTCAGGAAATATTTTTTTGAAAATAATTATAGAATATTATAGATAAATAGTAAATATAGACTCAGGAAATATAATATTATAGATAAATAGATAAAGACTCAGGAAATCTATAGGATAAATTCAGGAATTTATCAGAAAATAGATGGGATAACTTCTGGTAATCGAAAAAAGTTTGCTATGGAAGATCATCATCTGAAGATAGCTATGTCATCGTACCAAATTGGCCATCTGAATCCATGTTCCGTAGTTGTTAACATACCAGAGGTTAAGTAAACAGTTGGTTTGGGCCTATTATGGTGATGGATACTTGTAAGTTTATTAATGATTGCGGTGTATATGTGTTGTTTTCGATCCTAATCCAAGCTATGTTGTTTTTTTTGTTTTATAAGATTTGGGTATACAACGAATCACTCTGATACATGAAAATATCCGAATAGCCAAGAAAATCCCAGAAAGGAAGATAAGATTAATCTTTACCAAAATCATGGTTTATTTGTTCATATGATGGGTTCTTGCTGGGGAAGCACACAAGATTTTCTGATGGGGATTTAGCAGTTAAAATGGTTGCATAAACGCTGTTGTTTTCAATTGAACATACCCACCACAAAATAGGAATATCATGGGTTGCTTATCCCTTTGGGTTGACTCATGAGAGACATTTCGGGGCACCCAGATACGCCTCCCAGCCTAAAAAAACGTATCTCACAAGGCGACCAGTCACTGGGATGCAGAGCAGCCATAAACTTCCAAGATTCAATGGATTGGTTCTCTTGGAAACATTCTAACCGGAAAGCCCCATTGAATACATGGGAAAATCAAGGCATGCAGACATTACCTCGCTGGTCACTGCAAACATACGTTTCTTGCAACCTAAAACATGTTTATTTTGCTTTGTTAGGAATATATATATATGATATGTATATATATATATATATATGAAATGTGTATATAAAGGCTATCTCCAATTTTGGACATTCCTAAAATCTTCACTGGTTGCTTTCAGACATGTCATTTAAACTCAAGGTTTTGCATCTGGTGAAGTTTTTTGAAGCAAATACCAAAAAAAATGTAGTTTCTAAAAAACAAAAAAAATGACGTTATTTACTTTAAAACAATACCAACAGGTTATTTAAAAATAAACACATACCAAAAAAACACTTCCATCCCATCAGTTCCCATGTTCAAAAACCCGGGGATCTGCAGGACCGAATCCACCTGAAACCCACGCACTACGCCTATGCGCAGCACTTGGAAGCGCTGGAAGATGTGGAGGGCGCCTTGACCCACTACGAGTGCCTCGGCGCGGAGGGCGCGGCGGAAGGCTGGCTGGTGATCTTGGATGGTGAAAACGTGGGAAGACAAGGGACTTCAGTAGCAAAAACTGGTGGTTGAGATTGTTGGTTGATTTTTTTTTGAGAAGTTCATCCATTTTTGAGCGAGGAATGATTGTTAACACTCATGTAAATCGGAATTGATTGGTAGTTTCGCTGGGGAAATTTGGATTTGGGAGGTAAGGGCCCCATTTTCAGACAAACCAATTAGCCATAGTCTGGGTGATATTCCATTATATCCCCATGACAGTTCATGTTCATGTTTTAAGTCTCCCATGATTTTGCCATACTATGCCAGCTTGATGTCCAAACGCAACTGTCATATCAAGTTGATTGCTGGCTTACTGGTTGGTGGTTTGGAACATTTGTCATTTTTCCATATATTAGGAATAATGATCCCAACTGACTTTCATATTTTTTCAGAGGGGTTGAAACCACCAACCAGAATACATATGTCATTTTCTTATACCCGCTATATGGACGCATATTCTCAATAAATGTTTGGTGATGAACATCATATCCACTATACCTCCATTAATTCATATGATGGTTGGTTTATATACCACTGTTTCATCAAATTAAGAATGATATCAAATTTGGCAAGTTAGTATCTTGGATATAGCATGAACTCATGACATGATATATACAACTATTGTTATAACATACCATTCTTCACATTATCCATTATATATAATTATATATGTAATATACCATTCTCATAATAGTTGGGTAATATACCACTCTTAACATTAAATCCAGTGATACCAGTGTTGTGAAAACCAGCGCTTGCTGCGAACATGTCCTGAGGTTTTCCGGCACCTATCGTACCGAGTCACCGCGCTTGCTATGTTCCATGGGGATGACAGAAGAACTAGGCACCGGTTGGGCCCTTGGGAGCAGGGCTTTTTTGGTTGGATGTATGGTGGATGGTTGCGAAATCCGAATCACCAGTTGATAGGTGGTTTATCTTATCCCATTATTTATAGGGTTTCAACCATCCAAGGTGATACAGAATTTCGCAACCATCCACAGTATGGTGGATAGACTTTATATATGGATGATATGGATGTTAGATTCAGATGTTTGTTTATAAACCGATCATAAACCAAAGATTTCCAAGAAACGTTGTAAATCACTTGAAACAGGGCTTATGGACCTATTGAGGGATTTAGCCATCAGAAATTTCGTTTGTTTAGCCATAAAGTACTGGATTTGACCATGATTTACCTCTGCAAAGTGAAGCTTTACACAGCGGCTCTATGGGGATTCAATCCTCAAATAACTGCTTGAGGCGGGCGATGATTTAGCCATGATGCACATTGTGGGTAATACTTTAGAGATTACTGGGCTCGCCCAGCAAGTTCGTCATGAAGCCATGTAACTAGTTCTATGTATCATGATATAGCTACCAGAAGTCCTTGTCATTATGCTAATGATGAAGCAAGTTATAGAGCTTGTGTACCTTGGGCGAGTTTGACATTAGCACCAATGGTGATGAGTGATTCTGTCCTCCAAAAAAAATATCGTGTTTTCTTTAAAAGCAAAAATCAAGGGTGCAGAAAAAGATGCTATTTCACAAGCTTGACCCAGTAGCAAAAACAGAGGGGGACAACCACCAGATGATGGAAACAACGGCTGTTGGAAACCAAGTCAACAGGTGAATCCTAACGCGTAAGTCATATTATATGCATTCGGAGTGTTTTTTTTTTATCCTGCTCGATTAACAACAACTAGTGGATAACTACTAACACATATGCATCATATAGTTTGTTAAATATGCATTCGGAGTGTATGGACCAGTTTCAGGAACCTAAATTGGAGGTACCTACCATAAATAAGCTACAGTAGCTGCAGTTGATGAAGCTGAAACCACCGTCAACCTTGCGAGTTTTATTCACCTTGGATTCGAGGGGATGCTTGCTTGCGCGATCCCAAGTAAATAGCACTTGTTTGATGAGCTCCAAAAATTGTATGGTTGGTGGTTTGGAACATTTTTTGTTTTTCCATATCTTGGGAATGTCATCATCCCAACTGACGAACTCCATCATTTTTCAGAGGGGTAGGTTGAAACCACCAACCAGTGGTGGTTTTGGAGGGCTTAAGCACTGAATCTGGTGATATAACCCAACGATCACGGCAGAAATCACCAGCCACTGTGCCCATGGCAGAAATCGCTAGCCCTGCCAGCCACACTGTATATAGGAGAACACCCTTGCCTCCATGATGGGTTTTAACCATACTTTGTCCTTTTTTGAAGTCCTCATTTTGTTGTGGCTTCAACCCCTTCGCTATAAGATGATAACTCTCTTGAAGCCCAACCAGAAATAGATGCTGGTTGTGTCGGGTTCCAGAAGGTGGGCGCCAGTTACAGTATAAGTTGGTTTATAAGCAGTATCATCTTACTCAATTAATATTATAACTATAACTAAATTCGGTTTAGTTTTCTATAATCACTGGGGGCTTTAGAAAAAAAAAAAACAGTCATTATAGTTACCCTCTGGTTATTTAACATAGCGAACTGGAAAATAGCCCATGTAGATTATTTATGATGGTTTAGCTATTAATAATAGTGATTTTCCTGTTCGCTATGTTAAATAACCAGATGGTACCCAGTCATTAGCTAACTACTTTTAGCCCCACCTTCAAGGTGGCTAAACCTCATCGCAGGCAACTACGTGGAGAAGAGCGACGATTCGCATTTGCACCGTTGGTACGCGCAATTCCTGGAATCCAAAGCAGCTCCTCGGTGCGACAGCTTTTGTTTGTCAATAGTTTTGAGCTGGTTATAGGGGTTATAGCTGTTTTATCCTGTTTTAAAGATTCTTGTCAGATGGTCCACATAGCTGTTTTATTTTTCCTTTAAATATTCCTTCAGATGGTCCATGGTGCGGGTATAGTTGCCTACATAACTGGGTGATTTTGAGGGATCAATATGTTGATACGCGTTCCAGCATGGAGCATAGGACTTGAAGCTGGTGCAAGCTATACTGTGTAGAATATGACCTTCAGACTCCCCAAGAATATCCAAGAATTGGGTTCAATTAATAAGATTAGTAAGCCCCCAAGAATTTGATTTGATTGAATTTAATGGGGTGTATCAGGGGTTGGTAAATGTCCTAATTGAACATTACCCAACTATGGGGATATGATCTCCAACGGATACTTGTTCAAGTGATGTGAAACAAATCCCCAAAACAGAACATTTACCAAGCCCTGTTTATAACATTTTACAACAGGATTTGATTTCACAGTATTGATGGAGTTTCCTGGCGATTTTATGGTGATAGTGTCGACAATCTTTTGCAGAAGGCCGTGTCGACAGTCTCAGAGGTTCCCTATGCTTGGGGGATCATCCCACTTGGTGAAGAGGTTCCTTACTGGTTTTATCTAATTTATAGTTGGGTTTTTTCCACATTCTGTACCTTCCAGTTATATGATATGCTAGAATGTGGTGCTACCTCCAGCTACCTTTGCTGGTTCAGAAACCCCCAGCTACCTAGTGCGATATTTCTACCTTACCGCAACCCATTTTTTGATGTTCCAAAGATTTCCCATGATACACGTGGTGAAATGTTCTCATGACATGTTGGTGATTTGTTGAAATATGTTGATATGTTGGCTGTAAATCCCCGGCTCAGTGGAATTTTTAATGTGAATATAAACTAAAAATAACATAATGGTAATTTATCATTCATGATTCTTGATACAACATAATATCACCATTATTTACACTATTTATGATTCATTGTTATCGTTAGTAGTTATCCACAAGGTATATCATTATTTATTTCTATTGACATGTTTTTCCACTATAGATTATCACACTTTTCACTATCAATATAATTATTAGTTATCCACCAGAATTCCATTGACATTAGAGTATCCATTTATTATTAGTTATCCACCAGTAGTCCATTATATGTTTTAATAATTTTATATATCATATATTTGTTAATTATTATTAATTTATCCATTGCTATCATTATTACCCTCTGAGAAACTAACATAACTATGGAAAATCACAATTTTTAATGGGTAAATCCACTATAAATAGCCATTTTCAATAGCTATGTTAAATTACCAGAGAGTACCTATGTCCACTAATGTGGGCAAAACAATGCCAGAAACCATCCCCCCCGTCATCACCACTTTTTGGTTGGTGGTATGTTTCCCATTCCCAGTCATGGATGGTTTATGACATTGTTTTACCCACATGAGTGCCTGAAATCAACTCAACCAATCAATGGATTGGTTAAAGGAATAATCTACAGGAAATCATGGTTTTTACCATCAATTAAATCTATATATAATGTGTTGATGGCTGCTTTTCATTATATTCCGAATTACCATGAATTATGATAAAATTTACTATTGTTACCATTTATTCCATGAACATATAAGTTGTTACCATCAATTATCTATATCCACTTTTTTTTAAATGTGATAGGCTATAATGACAATTGTTCCAATAATGATAGTATATCTCTATTGATATTTAGTTATCCATTCTGTTTGGTGGTTTGGAACATTTGGTTTATTTTTCCATTCAGTTGGGAAGAATAATCCCAACTGACGAACTCATATTTTTCAGAGGGGTAGGTATACCACCAACCAGCATTGATTGTCCTTATCTATATCCACTATTCCATGAAACTTTTCAAGTTAAACCAACTACTAATAGTACTTAGCATTATTGATCATTATTTATTTCTACTATCCATTACTATCCCTATGGCCCTATGGATCCAAACACTATCTGAGAAGGTACTTAACCCTCCAAATTAAAGCAAATTATACCCCAAACACTTCCGGAGAAGGTACTTGGATCCATAGGGTATCATTGCTACTACTATGATTACTACTGTCCATTAAGCTTTTCAAGTTGATCTCTCATCTAGGGCGTCCCCGCAAGGATCTGGACGGTGCGGCCCGGGAGTACACCAAAGCCAACGATTGGTTGTCGCTGTGTCGTGCACCTTGGCGGCCAATGGCGATGGCGGGTACTTGCGATGGCGATTTGTTGTAGAAAATCCACAGGAAATTGATGAAACTTGTGATTTACCCTCTGGTAAACTAACATAGCTATTGAAAATGGCCATTTATAGTGAGTTTTCCCATTAAAAATGCTGATTTTCCATAGCTATGTTAAATTACCAGAGGGTACTGCTAGTTTTGAATGGAATGGAATGGGTTCTAGTGAGATTTATCGTGGGAGGGAATTTGACCGGCAGTGGAGCCAGCAAAAAATATATAACATGGTATATAATATACTATAAATCTATAATATAGTATGATGTAATATAATAATATAATATAATAATATAATATAACTAATATAATATAATGTAATATGATATGATATAATATTATATATGTATAAGATATATAAATAGTATATGCTGCAAAGGGGGAAAAAGTGGACTTCAGCAGCAATAAGGTAATGGGTGATTGAGATGTGAAAATACTAGAATCTTAGGACAGGTTATATTGAATAGTGGGGACATGATGGGAATATTTTCGGAAAATTGGGACAACAATCAAGTATGCAAGGTGGTGCTCCAGTTTGTTAGCTGCTGCAAGTTGGTTTTAAGTGTATCTTTGCAACATGTCACTACGGTGTATAGTAGATACATTGAACTAGTTAATCGGGAGTATAAGCCAACTTAGAACTGGAGGCACCACTTTCAACCATAAATTTAAAAGGGCGCTATACGTACCCAAAATCGAAAACCGTTATGGGGATTATTAGCCAACTTATAATCGGAGGCACCACTTTCAACCATAAACGGCGCTATGAGTACCCAAAATCATAAACCACCACCATTTTGAAAATGGTGACTATTTCAATGGGGACCTGGTTACACATTGCCATAGAAGCAATCAATAACAGAACGTTGATGATGGTTTCAATGATGGAATTGAACCTCCTCCAGCAGTCACGGGCTTGTTTGTGGGACAACCAAATTCTTGGGTCGGTTTATGACCACTTTGATGGACAAAAAATATATAAAATACATCATATTGAGCTAGCCATTAACTTGCCATCAGGGTTTATCTAAAGCTAGCCACATGATTGTTGCTTCATATCCCATGTTGCGTTGGGTAAACGTTATGTCATCTCACCATGTTTTCTGGACATCGACGATTGATTGTGTAAGAGAGTAACGTGTTTGTTTCAAGGCAACAAGGAAAAAACGTAGGCACCTTCCCCAAATCTTCAAGATATTGCCTGTTTGTAACCGCTTCATCACAGGGTTGAACATGAGTTGGTTGATAAGCCCATCTTTAAGTCTATATTGCACCTACCGAGTGCATTGACCATAAACCCTATTGAAATATTCGTTCTAAAGCAACTTAGCAAACATAAATCGGGTATAAATCTCCATTATTCTATGGTTAAATCATATCAAATGTTCATTTCTACCTGCAATGTGGGGCCCAAACGAAATCGCTAAGTTGGTGAACATAACTCCCATAACTATGGTTTATGAGTACTTATGATATCTACTAATAGTGAATGGTGTTTTACACAGCAACAAACACCACCACTGGGGGGCCACCCTGGCCCGGGCATCCCCCCGTTGGCTGCGCGGTGGTAGGTCGCGTGCTTCAACGAAGACTTGGATCGTGCGCAGAAGATCTGCGAAGATTCGCAGGACCAAGCGGCCTGTTATCACCTCGCCAGGCACGGGCGGGGATGGGGGGGCTGGGGATGGGTGGAAGGTGGATTGTAAGCACCAGAAGGGGATCTTGGGATGGATAGTCCCAATAAATCTCAGTATTCTCCCATTTTCCCATTGTTCATCCCAATAATCTTAGGATGAACAATGGGAGAATACTGAGATTTTATTGGGAATGAAGCCCAAAATGACCATACTCAATAGGAAAATGATGTTCTGAAACCCCATTTTGGGGGGAGTTCCATGGGGTGTAATAGCACCAAAAGGACAGAGAAACTGTGGAAAACACACGAGAATGTCCATCATGGGAAATGCTCCATTGATGTCAAAGTCCTAATTCCAGTTGATGGAACACCCATGAGAATCGGAATTTTGAAGGGGACATTGTGGGACAAGCAGCTGTAGAATGCTGAATTATTCAGGGCGGCAAATGTATCGGGTTTTGATATCTAGGACTTCATTGTCAAAATATGGCATATTGGGCATGCCGAATGGTGAATGGTTGGTACATGGTTAATGGTGGTGTGATTTGGGTAAGCCCTCAGATTTGGCGCAGCACCAACCAGCAGAGTCCCATCCTGGGAATATCCTGCTGGGATTTCATAGAAACTGTGTAAAGGCATCCAAGTGAAGGGTTTGATGTTGCCCGATAATTAGAACATGATCTATTCTTAGATTCCATGGATCAATAATTAGATGCCCTTAATTTTAGATTGATTATGGAATATGATGATTATTTGGTTGGTGGTTTGGAACATGTTTTCCATATATTGGGAATTTCATCATCCCAACTGAGTGATATTTTTTCAGAGGGGTAGGTATACCACCAACCAGGATGAATCACTCGGGTTACAGCTTCATCATCCCAAAATCATATCTAGTAGAAAAATTATTCCAGTATAATATTTATGATTAATAATTTGTAGAATATGATTCTAATATAATAATGGCCTATAATTTTAGTCAAACCATTCCACAATATGATTCTAAGGTCAAACCTTTCCCATGATCTATTCTTAGATTATGGAATATGATTATGGAAAAGGTTTGACTAAACCCATGCCATGAGGTTTAAAGCTGGGGAAGAACTTGGGTTCTCTTGAGATGGCCCCACGATTTTTTCGTGGAAGGTGAGGCCGTGAGGCGCAAGTATAAGTTGCTTTAAAAGCCATGAATCATAGTTACTTGGTGGCTCATCCCACGGCTCGTACGTGGGTTATAACCCCAGTGATTTACATGGGATAAGGAGCCGTGGGATGAACCACCAAGTACACTCATAAACCATCTTGTAACTATACCACATTGGTTTAATAGGTTGAACCTTTATGAAGTTAAAATGGGTTCATAGTTACTAGGTCCCCATAAACCAGAGTTAACCAAGTTATAAGATGTTATAAGTGAACTTAGCTATCTACTGGAACGCACCTTGCAGGTGTAGGTCATGGTTCTACAACAACTACAACTCCTCGAAATTGGATGGTTCTAGATCGGATATAGAAACAATTAACGCTCTCCACTTCTTGGCGAAAGTTTGGTGAAGGGTAGCTTTTAATGAGGCATTATGAACCTCATCAATTTTGAGTATGAAAGATTGGAAAGATTGGATTCATGTTTTGTTTAGAAGATCAATCACTAGATTCTGGTTGGTGGTTTGGAACATGAATTTTATTTGTCCATATATTGGGAATTTCATAAACCCAACTGACTTTCATATTTTTCAGGGGGTTCAAACCACCAACCAGAATTGTTCATCGTGAAATCAGCATATTTATGCATATTTTGCTTGTCCACCCCAAAGGTTCTGAGTAGCTACGGATGACCTATTGGACATCACAAGACGGGAAAAGGGGCCATGTTTGTAGATGATTTACCCATTGAAGAAATGGCGGTTGCTTCCACTTTGCAAACGGTTGGATTACTAGGGGCTATTCAAGTCTATTCCCATGCCATTCTAGTTTGGAATAGGGGGCTATACTACCTGATGAATTTATTTTTGGGGGGGATTTTCAACCGATAGTCCATGCTTAGCCAAATGACAATCCCGGATTCAAGACTTGCTTGAAGGGAACTTGTTTCCTGAATTTGATTGCTTATCGAGCCAGAAACATTGTTGATTGATTGTTGTATGTTTTGGAATAGGGGGCTATACTAGCTGATGAATTCGGGATGCTATATGGGATTTTCAACCAACAGATAGTCCATGCTTAGCCTGATAATCCCTGAGCCATTTCTTAGTAAACATGCGAAGCTGAACCAATATTAGCAAATCATAACAATCAAGGGGATGATTTATTGGGTTTGCTACAATATCCTGTTATTGAAGAATAGTAATCTAGCTTAACTAATCGAGTGTGACTGTATACATACAATACATTACTATTACCACTACTATTAACACATCCTTATTCCAGTCCACTTGGGGATGCCGTTCCAGTGAACTAATGGGCATATCATTATCTATAACTCTAGTATCCTGTTGTCCAATAATAGTTCATGCTTAGCTGTTCTATAACTAGCTGAAATCTATGTTTTATGCTAGATATATCATGATATATCTATAGAGTCCGTGTGGCTAAACCAACAGTTCGTTACTATATAGTTGCTATATGGTTACGATATGGTTATATACTATATGGTTACTATGTTACTAGTTGTCTATATAGTTCCTACCTAGGAACACCATATAGACAACTATTATAGTAACTATAGACAACTAGTTACTGGTTGGAAACCACATAGTTACTATGTTATAGGTGTCTATTATGGTTATATATGCTTACTATGTTACTGATTGCCTATATAAGTACATATATATAAAACTATAACATAATAACTACATAGTACCACATAGTAGCACTAGTTATAGTTACTAGTTATAGTTACTATGTTACTATAATTCCTACTTGGTGGTTCACCCCCACTTAGTAAGTAGGTTATACCCTGGTTATAACTGGGCTAAGTAGGAGCAAGGTTCACTTATAACTGGGGTTATAATCCACTTACGATTCCTGGGATGAACCACCAAGTAGTCAATTATAGGATGATTAACCAATGGATTTCATAATCCCAACTAGTTCTAGTTACTATGTTACTATAATTCCTATATAGTTACTATGCTTTCGAAAGCAACTTGTTTTCACCTCGTACCCGGCGTCATGACTTGACCCAGGCACTTGGAGGCCGCGGGCCACTTCAAGGAGAAACCGCGGGCCATTATCAGCAAACATATATGGGAAGACTATGGATACCATTCCCATAGCAATAACTCTAATGCCTGTCCCGGAGATCATGGGAACGCAATGGAATAACTATGAGTTCCATATGCTCATGGATTTTTACTGATTTTACTGGGAAGGTTAGTTGGTTTGTAGTTGGGATATGACCTTGGGGAGATGTCTTCTTAGCCAATGATAACGTGAACGGTTAGACCGGGAAGTTCCTTCGGGGACCAAAATCCCGGGGATATCAGTGTGAACATCCCAATTTTGAAGAGCCACTGGTTGAAAAACTGGGGATTTTGTTCAATCCAGGATGATTGACATTTGTGGAAAAAAGTCCTGACTCCTTTTCATATGTACCCTCTGGTAAACTAACATAACTATGGAAAATCACCATTAAAATTGGTAAATCCACTATAAATCACCATTTTTCAATAGATATGTTAGTTTACCAGAGGGTAATTTATGTTTCAGAACCATGATAGAAGCCAGTTACAAAATGTTACAAATAGGACACACTCCAGATATGGAGATTTCCTGAAATGGGGGTACCCCAAGCAATCATCAATTTTCATAGGGTTTTCCATGAAATAAACCATCCAGCTATGGGGGTACCACCATTCTAGGAAACGTCCATATGTACCCTTTGTTAATGGAAAATCCTCGAATCAAATGGAGGTTTAGTTCACTGGGAAAGTCATCGGAGAATTGTCGAACTAAATGTGGGGTGGATTTTCCAGCAAGCCACGTTTGATGACACCGGAGGGTAACAGCAATTTCATGAGTTGGTTTATAAACCCATTTTTTTAAAAAAAAAGTTAATTATAGGATGATTAACCAATGGATTTCATAATCCCAACTGGCGAACTCATATTTTTCAGAAGGGTAGGTTGAAACCACCAACCAGATAAAAACTATAGCTAATTATAGTTATAGTCCCGAAGAACCCATCATAAACCCAAACGTTCAGCAAGTTAGTTCCCAACTCAGTTGGATAAATACCCGCAAAAACCATGTGGGGATGGTTCAAAACCCACTATGCCCATCGTTTGGGGAAGAACCATTTATAAATCCCAGCTATTTTAGGAGACTTAGGTGCCGTTGGGGTTATACTCATAACTCAGAACCGTTTTTTGTGAGGATTTACAGAGGGGGTGAAAAACTATTAGGGGGGTGGGATGAGAAAAAGTCATTTGGGATGGTTTCCCCCGTCGATGGGTATCCACCTGGGCTATCGCAGCCACAGCAATTCCCATCGATGGCCTCCTGCCCAGTGCTCTGAATGTCAAAGTGATGAAATTCAAACAAGCGCGGGTACCTTCGAGCCTTCGAGCCTTGGAATTGCTCTCCAAGCTTGGCAGAAAAGGTTCATTTGTGGAGAGCAATTTTTTCAGTCTCGGAATTGCTCTCCAATTTCTCCTCAACACAAGTCATCGTTTCATTTGTTCTCGGAGAAGCTGATTCCAGTGGCAAAAGCCCAAGGCTGGTGGTGCTCCAAGCTTTGCCTTCGGAGCTCCACGGGTCCTGTGCCTTCTACTCCAAAAGCGGGCGAACAAATGGAGGAAATATTGAAGTACCCGAATTTTATAAACGCCCATCTCAAGTCGATTCTTGTTCTATATCTGATCATCGATGATTTTTTTGGGCACCTGACCTCAACCGTTTTTGGGGGACCTGAATTAGTCGTCGCTTGTTTTGGTTCCCCTGAGTTGATCGATTTGTTTTTTCATGGCTAAATCCACGTTAGATCACCAATTTCCGATGGTTAAAATGCCATTCTCCAGATGACCCAAGCCCAATGGTCCCATTGTTCATGGTGAAATCATCGAAGAACTGATGCTTAAGATCACCGTTTTTGGTTCGTTAAATCACCATACAAATTGCTGGTAAAAATAGGCATTTTGAGTGGCAAAGTCATCATTGTTGATGCCTAACTCACCATTGAAAAGCTCATTGTTGATGGTGAACTTTCCAATTTTCATGGTTAAATCATGTTAAATCACCATGTTTCACCATTTTTTCCCATTTGTTCATGGTTTTCTGATGGTGAAGACCTCCCAAAAAAAACAGGTCGCCATGGCGATTTCCGAATGCCGCAGGAAGCCATGCATTACTTTCAGTTGGCGGGCCGCTCCTCGCATGCCATTCGCTTGGCACAGGAGCCTGCCTCGGAAATGATTTTCGGAAATCCATGGTGGATCTCGTGGGGAAATGGTTTCCGAATATGTATAGATAATGGATAGACCTGTAAATGGATTGAGTGTCAACATCTGCTGAATTGACGGAATTTAATGCCAGGTGGTGCCCTTTTAGTGATGTGAACGTTGGTTTATAATCCCCATGAACTAGTTAGATATAACCCCCATTAATCAACCCTGGTGAAATTGGACTTATTTGCACCAACTTCGCGTGAACAGCTCACTTGGGCACCACCTTGTGGGGATCTAGTATGGAAATGGTATGAATATGACTCTGACATGACTCATATGGTGTATAAAAATACGGCGTATCTCTAAATGGTGATTTTTCACCATTGGTATTGATATGTTTCAAATTGTATTAATATGTATGAATAACATGTTAATATGTATGAATGATGTGGGTCTGTCTGAAAATGGTGTCAGTGATCCCGGCTCTGGTACTTTTGATAGGGACAATGATGATTAAACAATGGAGTTAGAGGTAACCCGTTTTCAGACAAAGCCCATGTATGAACGCCATATTAGTCCATATTAAACGTTAGTGAATGGACATGGTATGAATAACACTGGTTGGTGGTTTGGAACATTTGGATGATTTTTCCATATCGTGGGAAGAATCATCCCAACTGACGAACTCATATTTTTCAGAGGGGTAGGTTGAAACCACCAACCTGGTATGATACCCATATACGAACCATTATTATCAGTATATTAACCCTATATGAATCATATATGAACCATTATTATCATATATTAGTATATCATATCCTATATTAATAACATCTTGTCTGAAAAATAGGTGAAAAATGTCTCCAATATTTGATGGTTGATCATCATTTTCCCGGCCTCATATGTTCCTTTTTGAAAATGATCGTTTGGGGGTAGACACCGTTTAAAAACATGCCCATATAAAGTGGGGAAATGGTCATCATAGCAGATTAAATGGACTTATTTGAAAAATGTTTGGGGCTATAAGGGGAACTTATCTATCGATAGGTGTATTATGATAATATATTACCATGGTAACATGGGATAGCAGCCCTATTGCCTATAAGGCTCCAGGATGTGAAATTATATTGTTGTTTTTTCTATAAAACATGATTGTATCCTGTACATGTTCCTTTTGTTCCCATTCATTGAATTGAATATCCCATGAATTCCCCTCTGTGACCGCTTGAAACCAACATGAAACCCGAAAAACATCAACAAGGAACATAATAGTGCCGTCAACCCAATCATAAACCATCCCCAATTTTACCCTACATAAAAATAGAAACAATCCTCAATAGTAGCTTAATCTATTGGGTTTACCCTATGATTCCAAACTTTTTTTGACGTTCATCTTCCATTGCGGATTCAGGAGAACCAATACGACGGAGACTTGATGAGTGACCCAGCTGCTTTTTCTGCTGGGACAACTTGTGCAGGTGAAGTAAACTAACATAGCGAACTGAAAATTATCAATTTATAGATGAATGACCTAGTAAAAATGGTGATGTTCTATAACTATGTTAGTTTACCAGAGGGCAATAACTAGGTGAATTCTATGGCACTATGGTTTATGGTAGATATAATGACATCGAACTAGTTTATAGGGTTTATAAACCAACATATAACTGGGGAGGCACTACCTTGCATAAATCCGTCAATTCAGCAGATGTTGACACTCAATCCATTACAATCGGCTGGGTTTGTTTAAGCCGATTTCTATGATGGAAAATCCAATTAGGGAAATCTATAGGGAATATGTTTGATTTTGTGGGATCCGCAGATTAGCAAATCCAAGATCAGACATGGAGATGTATCCAAACTTATTTAAATTATATACTGTACCATATTGATCCATATTGACAAAATTAGCATCCATTAGCCAGCTATCTTGGGGTACCGTTTGGGTGCCAGGGTTTTGACTAGCCTCATGAATGTTTGGGGAAAATCGATGTTGGTGTCGCGGGGTGCCATCCAATTTTGGAGCTAGTCTTTGCCCAGCCTATTCGTGAAAAATCACTCTATATCCTTGAAAAGACCATATCTATATATATACACATACATTGGCTAAGAAATATATATATATAATAACTAGGACTTGTGGATACTTTTGGTAGATATATCTGTAGCGAGGGCTAAATCCAGCATTGTTTACTCGTCACCAATCATACATGATTATATGTCCCGTTAATTATATCACCATAAGCTGCTTGATATTTGATATATTTTGATATGTAGGGTAGGTATATGTCCCACTTGGGAGCGCAGTTGGGGTTATTAATGGAAAAATTACTTTACTTCGAGTGATCCCACCATGACATTTATACGTTTTGTTACTGACATATCTTCTGTCATATCTTCATGATGATATTTTCTGGCAGCTGCTGCAATCATTGCCATTGGTTGATGCACGACGAACGCATCAGGAGACATTGGCCCGCATGGAACGAACCTGCCTTGACTACAGAAACCAATTGGAGCGAGCTTCGGAGTCTGTGGCGGCGCTGGGACTGGATCTGCCCAAATGTGTGAACTATCATTCCTTGAATTTGATTGCCCTGGCTGTGCAGCAATGCAGGGAGATCCAACAGGGCTTCGGCAACCTGCGTTGTCGTGAGTGTATGTGGGTGAAGCAAGTTGTGGAGCCCGCGCGGTCAAATTGTTTGAAGGATGATATTTCCTTTTGGAAATTATTGTTGTCACATCGTCAAGTGATGTATCTGTTGGAGGCGACGGATGATGATCAAAGCTGGAAGAACAAGAATTTGGCAGTGAACCTGCAATTCAAAACCTGTGCAAGCTGTTGCTAACCAATACAAACTGCTAACATAAACATGATGCATGGCTGCTCAAACACATCATCAGTTCCACAAGACAACTTGCTTTGGCTTGAGCTTGCTTGACCAAGAACCCAGCAAAGCGAGTGATCCACTAAAATTCTACTCGACATGATCTTGTTTTCTATCTGGGTTATCTTCTGCCATTCTTTGTCCCTATGTTCTAGTCGCGTTTGTCTGGCCAATCTTCTTTCTGGCATTCTATCCTGCATATCTTCTGGCCCACTTTCTGCCAATCTATGTGGCATATCTTCTGGCATTCTATCTGGCATATCTTCTGGCACTCTAACTGGCATATTTTCTGGCATATCTTCTGGCATTCTATCTGGCATATCTTCTGACATCCTATCTGGCATTCTATCTGGCAAATCTTCTGGCATTCTATCTGGCAAACATTCTGGCACTTTATCTGGCATACCTTCTGGCATTCTATCTAGCATATCTTCTGGCATTCTATCTGGCATATCTTCTGGCATTTTATCTGGCATATCTTCTGGCATTCTATCTGACATGCTATCTGGCGTTCTATCTGGCATATCTTCTGGCATTCTCTCTGGCCGTTGAGGTCCAGCGGCGCTCACTGAGCTCGGAAGGTCCCAGATGCTCACTCAACTCGGCAGGTCCCAGGTTGAGGTCCAGCGGTGCCCACTGCGCTCAGACCCTTGCAGTTGAGGTCCAGCAGTGCCCACTGTGTGCGGAAGTTGGCGAAGAGCTTGGCGAAGAGTTGGCAAGGCGGAAGTGGACATGGAAGTGGCAGAAATTGAGGTGGTGGAGGAGAAGGAGGAGAAGGAGGAGAAGGAGAAGGAGAAGAAGGAGAACAACTCTGATAAAAGCTAACAACCCTCACCTGGCAGGTGGGGAACTAAGTATGATAATAATCACCACAACGTGGAATCATCCCTATGTATGAATGCGTTTCCCCTGCACGAAATGCAAGTTTTGACATTGACAAATGACGTTTTGAGCGAAGGCCAGACACAGGGTTTGCAGGTATATGTATCTGGACAATTTAAAACGACGTCACCGGCGTCACCCCGAAATAACGACCTAGCCTCAGAAAAATAAGCTCACCACCATACAAGGGAAACTGCGGTCTTCAGCGCGTTCAGAAGCAAGTTCCCTATCTTTCTAGCTCTTGTCTGGGCAGCTACGGCTGGAAAAATCGGTTTTAAGCGGCAAAGCTTGGACAAACAAAAAGATCCTGCTTAATCAAACTAGGAAACTGAGGTCTTCAGCGCGTTCAGAAGCAAGTTCCCTATTTTTCTAGCTTTTCCATGGGCAACTACGGCTTGAAAAATCGGTTTTAAGCGGCGTAAAATAATTTATTACTTCAGACGACGTCAATATTTCAGCGGTAAAATTATTGGAAATAAGCGACGACCTGCGAAATATTATAATCTGTGCAGATGTATTTATATATATATATATTTATTTATGTATATGTATTCATATATATATATTTACATTGTGCAATACATATATATACATATATATATATGTATATATTTGGGGGAACTCCACTCCCAAGCAATGTGTCCTTTTTTTTTCTCACAGTGCCTTCCGCGTCTCGTGGATTTCCAACCAGGCTTAGCGTTGTCATCGGATCCCTCGGGCATGGCGCAAGCGGCCAAGTACTACGAGCAGAAGGGGCAACCCTCCAAGGCCCTTGGGTCAATTACTATATTTGATGGTTGATCATCATTTTCCCGGCCTCATAGATGGGGTTAGACACCGTTTTGAAACATGCCCATATAGTGGGGACATGGTCATCATAGCAGATTAAATGGGCTATATTACTATTTTCTATTGAAAATCACCATTTCCAATGGGTAATTCCACTATACATGGACCATTTTCAATAGCTATGTAACAAATTGCAAGAGGGTATATCATAGTTATATCTACCAAAAACCATAATAGTTAGGCCACTTATACTGGTTGGTGGTTTCAAACATTTTTTTTATTTTCCCCCATAGTTGGGATGATGATCCAATCTGACTAATATTTTTCAGGGGTGTTGAAACCACCAACCAGACTATGTTTAATCCCATTGTCTGTTAGTCAATTACTATAGGTTTAGTATAAGTTACCAGTAGTACCGCACAAGGCGGTGGCGGAAGTTTCAAAAATAGGAAACCTATAGGAGAGGTTGGTTGTTGTGAATCAGGGATGGCAGAGCGAAGCCACTGATGGACTGAAAGGTGCTTGATCTCTCTCTCTCTCACTCTCTCTCTCTCTCTCTCTCTCGCTCGCTTTTTCCTCTTTCTCGCTTTTTCTTTCTGTTTATCTATCTTTCTCTGATTATCTACCTACCTACTGATCTATCTGTCTATCTATCTATTTATCGATCTATCTATTTATCTCTCTGTCTATCTATCTCCCTATGTATTTATCTAGCTGTCTAGTTTTCTAGCTATTTGTCTATCTATCTATCCATCGATCTATCTATCTAATCTAATCTAATCTAATCTAATCTAATCTAATCTAATCTAATCTAATCTATCTATCTCCCTATCTATCTATCTATCTATCTGCCTGTCTGTCTGTCTGTCTATCTATCTATCTATCTATCTGCAAGATCAAAAACGAAGAAATTCTGCGAGACTTCCGTAATGTTTAAACCTAAGAACGTCCAAAACGGAACAATTCTGCGAGACGTCTTCATTTTTTGAACTTGACAACATCCGAAACGAAGCAATTTTGCGAGACTTCCTCATTTGCCGAAGTGCAAGCCATCAAAAACGAAGATTTCTGCGATACTTCCTTCAAAAATGGAAAGTTGAGTGCAGAGCTGACAGACTCGTACCAATGCGTTTTGGGATTTTTCCACTCCACCTGTGTAAAGTACTGCGCCTGCCACGAAAAAGTCACGCGAAATCATCTCAGCAAACCTGAAGATCTGATGCTCCAAAATGCAACCCCTCTCAGGAAATCAGCGCCCTGACCTCCTAACATCTCTGATGAACATGTCTTTTGTACTGCGCCTGCCACGCGAAATGCATCTTTGAAGATCCTCTTCAAATGTCCCACGCTTGCCAGCGTTTTTGGAAATGCTACAAAACCCTCACGTTTGCTCACTTTTGCCAAGGTGCACAATCCCTTGCGCCTGCCAAGCGAAAGCACATCTGAACGTCCAAAAGTGCTCCGTACCCGTCAGTTTTTTGCACTTTTGACTTGGAAATATGCTTCGCGCCACAACGGCGTGCACTTTTTCGACATCTGAACTTCCAAAAGTGGTCCGAGAATGGTGTGCTTTGTACATTTTGACTTGGAAATGTGCTTCGCGCCACAACGGCGTGCACTTTTTCGACATCTCAACTTCCAAAAGTGCTCCGAGCACCAGGTGTTTTGTACATTTTGACTTGCAAATGTGCTTCGCGCCACAACGGCGTGCAATTTTTCATCTCTCATCTGGCCAGCTGGCTCCGCACCCGCCGCTTTAGCGAGCCTACTTTTCGACCTTCCGGAGCCCCAAATCATTGGAAAACACAGTGTTTCGCGACTTTCCTACCTTTTCTCGCATCTGCATCTTCTTTCTACTTACTCTTTCTCTTCTACTCTTCTTTCTTCTAATCTTTCTCTTCTCTCTGCCTCTTCCCTGCTCTGCTTTTCATCTGTCCATATTGTCGGAAGTTTGACTTCTAAACTTCCTTCGAATAGTCTATAGGTTTAATTACTACGTAAATTACTATGGAATTAATATGGGACCTATAGTAACTAGAAATGGGATTAAACCTACAAGTAATGTACTAATTATTTTCTATGGTAGTCCTACTAACAAATAATGGGATTAAACCTATAGACTAATAGACTACTGATACTGAATATAACTGTGGACTGAATTAAAGAGGAGAATTACCTTTTTGTAAATTTAGAGTTTGACCGTGAAAATTATCCATTTTTAGTGGACACTAATCTTCCAACCCCGACCCATGGCAGGGTCTATGTTAATGTACTGGAGGGTAGCTATGACTATAGTCAGCGGTTGCATGTGGTTACTATCACTATAGTTCGAACAAGGGGTTTAATCGTTTAATCATAGTTAATCATGAATCATAGTATAGCTAGATTAACTAACAAAGGGGCTTGCGGTTAATACTGCTATAATCTAACAGTTAGATGGGGTCAGAAGCCACACAGACATTTGTTGCGCGGAAATATCATGGGAATATGGTGGGAGTGTCATGGGAGATGCTTAATGCGATAGTCATGGGGAGAATAAGATGGCTATGTTCCATTCGCCGTTGCAGGCATTGGTTTTAAGGCAATTGGATTTTTCGACGCGGGACGAGATGACCCCTCCAGTGCAACTTTGTGCAGGGAGGCCTGATGTAGTGGCACCTCTCAACTTGGGCCAGCTGATGTGTTCTGACCAATGCGTACTACAGGTGTGATGGCACAGGGCAGTGATCTCACAGGACGCACCTCTACCTCATGGAACCTCCAGACCCTGCGCGGCCCAGCCTCTACAAAGCCTGCCTCGTCGCAGCGCTTTCCAGCACAATGCGCGAAGTCCTTTCAGAGAACAATGCCCTAGAAGTGTTAGCGTTTTATGGAAAAAAATATCATGGGAATATGACAGGCAGGATACAACCAAGAATTTCATGATTTCATTATTAGCTGGTTGGTGGTTTGGATAACAGTTTTCATTTTTCCATATGTTGGCATATTGGGAATAATCATCCCAACTGACTTTCATATTTTTCAGAGGGGTTCACCAACCAGTTAGAGATTTGGTTTTTAGGGTGCTTTTCGGGGATTCACCGCTTACCCAAGGCGAAATCCACCATTTGGGGAATCTAGAGGAGAACATAGGAGAACTAGGTTTGCTTAGCCCTGAAACAAATCCAATTCTAATGCTTGAAAAACATATTTGCGCCACATTTGCATCAAAATTTTAACATAAATATGGCGCAAAGTTTTCCTGTAAAATGTGGGTTGATTTTGATCACGAAAGTCAGCGCAGGTATCCAAGACTGGCCATGCATTTCCCCTTGAAAATGGCCAGAAAATGTGGTATTCCATGGTATTCCCTAAATTTGGAAACAACGTCAGATCTGGGATTGATTTTGTATCCCCCAGGGGATAAAAGTGGTGTCAGCGAGACTCAGTCTGCGGTTCAGCCGCCTGAGAAAAAGGTCCAACAGGTGGAACAGATGAGAAATCTTGATCTGAGTTCCCACGCGATGTTGACGTTTTTAGCGGTGAACAAATCGTTTCCTGCATGTTTACATCAACTGCTGATCCACATTTTTCATCCCGAAAGTTGACCGTCAGCCGGTAGCTATGAATTGGTTGGTGTCCACTTCGGTTGGCCAACTCAAAACCCTGGGAGAAAAGATGTTTTCCAGGAGGGAAAAAGTGAGCAAGTGACAAAGAATGGTTTTATTGTATATTGTGACATCATATTGGTGAGCTTGAGTCAAATCAAGCAATCCCAATATTGGAACCATGTCCATGAGCCATTACGGATGCTGCGGGCAGCTAATTGTGGCTGGTTGAAGTCGATTATTTGCATCGGAATTTATTGATCATATAAGATCATAGAACCGTACAGGTTCGGTAGGGTGGCGAAAAATATTTACAGATGAGGAAAAACAACTTCTTCCCATAAAGTATCTCGACCCCAACGGTACCTACAAGGTGGTGCCGCCCAGTCATAACCCGACACTCGCCGCGCACAGGCTGTGATCTTGTACCAGAAGAGTGGGCAACAGAAGAGAGCTCTGGAGCTGCTTGTTTTACAATGTGGACAGGACAAATCTCTGGCTGCGCTGGGATAAGTCCTGCAGGCTATGATTGACATCATGATTGACACTATGATATTTTGCGCAGGGGTAGATGGAGTAGATATACAGATATCTACAGTATCAACATGTATCAATGCCTACCATTTGGCGGTCAACATCAGACATCAAACAGAATGGAGCTCATGGAGTGGGTGTGGATGGCACAGGATGGTGCCCCCCCAGTTATGTGTTGTGGCCTTGTAATCCCCATCAACTAGTTCGTTATATCATAGTTATATCATGGTTATATCTACCATAAACATATAATAGTTAGGCCATTTTAATATGTCAACTGCTTACGCTATCGACTGGGGCTCCCATCCTTTTTTCAGTGTCAAAATTTCCATCAATCCAAGGGAGATGCTGCTGAGCATTGTTTTACAAACCTGAAATTAGCTGATAAGACCCATTAACTAGTTTGACGTGTATATATATAATCATATAATCATCTAAATATGTGTATATATATATAATGAATATGTATATATATATATGCATCTACCATACACCCAACACCCAACAGTGAAAGCGTGGTGAGTTGTGTCCAACTTAGCTTTCCCTCTCTGCACCCAAAACTTGGCACAAGCGCTGGGGGTTTAAGCTCCGGGCCTTGTGACCCCAGAGTGTGGGGGGTACATGCCGTTTTCAGAGAATCTATATAGTCATAAAGGGATGATGGTCGGATGACGTTCTTGCTAATTCTGAATACCCTCCGGTATCACCATTTTTTATTGGTAATTCAACTATAAATGGCAATTTTCAATAGCTATTTTGACATAACCAGAGGGTAATCAATGGTGATAAATTCCATTTTTCAGAGGTTACCCCTGGGTAATCGAAAGTGGTTTACTAGACAGAGTTCGATGATTTTCCCGAACCAAAGCTCCATGTTTGATGAGAATTTCACAGCTAGCCACGTTTGATTACCAGAGGTTAAGCCCAGGAACCATAGAATCGGATGATGGGAACATCATCTATAGATGGTGGATTTTCCGTTGCTATGTTCCATTTATAGATGATTTTCCAATTATATAGATATATATATATATATCTGGTTGGTGGTTTGGAACATGTTTATGGTTAAGCACTTATGTGGAACATGATTCTGATTGGACTATGTGATGGTTAATAGTGGTTAATAGGCTATAAACCAACAACTATGGGAATGTTATGGTGATCTGGCTGGTGGTGACTGGAACATAATTTGGACAGTTGGGAATTTCATCATCCCAACTGACGAACTCCATCATTTTTCAGAGGGGTAGGGCTCAACCACCAACCAGATTTGGATGATGGGAATATTTATAAGAAACCGCTATAATTAGTAGGAAAAAAATACGGGTTTCCTGCAGATGTTCCCCTTAAGCCGATAACAAATAGATCAGCTATTTAGCAGTTCTTTATCATTATTTTCGTAGGTTTTTACTTTTCTATCTGTTTTTTGTTCTATCTTTTTGGGGGTTACTACAAACCTTACCCTCTGGTAAATTCACATAGACCCTGAAAATCACCAATCTTTAGTGGTTTCACTAATCTTCCAACCCCGACCCATGGCAGGGTCGAACTGTTAATTTACTGGGTTATCTTCCAAACCTTACCCTCTGGTAAACGTCAACAAAAAACTATGGAAAATCACCATGTTCAATGGGTAAATCATGGTAAATCCACTATTTCAATGGCCATTTTCAATAGCTATGTTTGACATAACCAGAGGGTAAATCCCATTAGATTCCATTAAACCACCATAAATCCCATTAAATCACCATTAAACACCATTAAATGATAAATGATTTGGCCCTTGCTGAATGCTGAATGATCCATGGACTCCATGGACCGCTTTCTCGAGGCTATGCTTCTCCGCCCGGCTCTTTGATGCACTGCGGAAGATTTCAGACGAGCTGAATGCGGAGAGTGCCGAACTCAGCGATGGAGATAGCTGGACCAGCTAGTGGCTGTTCAACTCCTGGGAGATGATGAATCATCATTAAGGGCTTTAACTATCAAAAGATGGACATATTGATGATTAATCATCATTAATAAGGATTTAAACATACTTTAACTATCAAAAGATGGACTACTAATTAACGATCATAATATATAACATAGTTGGGAATCGATGCTAACTGGATGGATGGTCATTATAAATGGATGGTTTTCGAGGCCCGAAAACTGACCAAGGGACAAGAAAACGCCACCAATGTGAGCCATCCACTTTGGAATACATCAGCTCAATGTATACTGACTGGAATCTACATGTAATGGATATGTATACATAGATTGTACCCTCTGGTAAACTAACATAGCTATGGAAAATCACCATTTTTAATGGGAAAACTCACTATAAATGGCCATTTTCAATAGCTATGTTAGTTTACCAGAGGGTACATATATCATACATCATTAGCCAGAATATATTACATTTGGAATACATATCCAATAAAACATTGGCTCAGTTTGCCTCCTCCAACAGCGGTTGTTTTCTTGGTGCTTCACCCCAGTACATGTTGGTTTTGATACCAGCAAATCCCGTTCGAATCCCCATTGGGATTCCATTTAGATTCCACTAAAGTCCATGAA
This sequence comes from Cladocopium goreaui, assembly GCA_947184155.2. Lineage (NCBI taxonomy): Eukaryota > Dinophyceae > Suessiales > Symbiodiniaceae > Cladocopium > Cladocopium goreaui. The sequence continues at coordinate 181,308 of CAMXCT020006616.1, read as the reverse complement.
AATCCATCAAACTCTCATGAAATTCTGAATCTCAGTAGAATTTCAATATTCTCCCAATATTATCCCATTAAATCCCATTGAATCCCCATACAAAACCCCATTAAGTCCCTTCAAAGAACTTCGGGCATCCGCCAACGCAGGTGATCCCACGATCTTGGCCAAGTGTGCGGAGTTCTTCATGCAGCACGAGCAACACGACAAGGTGACGCACGGTGATGCCGCAGTTCAGAATCGCGAAACGTTCACACACGTTTAGCTTGGTTAAATATGCTCTATGGTAGATATATCATGATATATCATGGTATATCATGGTATATAGTTACTACTCTATGGTTTATAAACCAGCTTATAGCTGCAGGGTGCTACTTGGATGTACATCCCAGTCAGTGGTTGAAAACCCCTTAATTATGTAACTGGGGATATCCCATATACAACTGGGGTATGATATAGTATGATATGCTTACATGTCCAAATATAAGTGGAGTGCGGCTGGGTGTTAGAGTATTGAGGATAGTCAACCATTATACGAATCATACTAAATGGATTGTTACCCTCTGGTAAACAAACGTAGCTATGAAAAATCCTCATTTTTGATGGGTAAATCAACTATAGATGGCCATTTTCAAAAGCAAACTGTTAAGTTACCAGAAGGTAATGGTTTGTTGATGGATTATCGCCCAATAGTTAACTAATCCCAAGGCCCATCTAAATGATGTAAGTTTTTTCAGGCGAATTTTCCGCAATAAAGATAGAACACTCCATTTATTGCTTACTGGTCCTTAGTAGGGAATGGATGGGAATGGGGGTTGTGGGACTATTGATAGATGGCCCGTGGACCACTCCCTCATTCCCTATTAAGCACAAGTAAGATGGGGAGACCCTGGAACAGATCCTCTACTCAACCAAGGTTTCAGTCCATTGAAAAAAGGGGAATGGTATCAGCAGCCGGATCTGGATGGTATCTTGATTTACTTACGTGTATACAAATGTATATACCAAGACGATGCGCCTTAAGCCAAAAGCCCAATATGTTTGCATATATCAATCAACATTATATACATAATGCCATTCTATGAGAAACACATGCATAATTAAATACATACATGATTATTTATAGTGTTACAGTGTTGTTTGTTTTTCCTTTTCTTTATATATATATTAGTATGATATATATATATATATACACATTATATGATATATACAGTGTATATATATATGTATACACATTATATATGTATATATATATGTGTATACACAATATATATATATACACATTATATATATACACATTATATATATATACATTATATATTTATATGTTGGTCTAACCAGGTTGCCAAGAAACATGTGTGATGTAAGCAAGAGACATGATGTCTCCCCAAGAAACATTGGCATACCGTATTTTCTATGCTATTCTGCGGCCTACAAAATGAGAGAGCGCGCACACATAATATCAAACAACAACCACACTTTATTGGTGGTACTGGATGTTGTTTTGAGCAAGATCAAAACACGTCTTGTTCAAGGATAGAGCCCGTTTACAAACCTTACCCTCCGGTAAACTAACACAACTATGGAAAATCACCATCTTAAATTGGTAAATCAACTATAAATGGCCATTTGCAATAGCTATGTTAGTCATAACCAGAGGGTACTTTTGGTTCAACAATCAGTTTTGTTAGTTGAACCTGCTCGATGCCCCCATTCGTGCCCAAGCAGGCAATCATGCAAGTCTTGCTTGTGCACCAATGGACTATGACGATCTACTAGCCTCCAGGGCTTGTTTCGATCCTCATCCAGTAGATTTAAAAGTGTCCAAGATTTACCATCTGGTTATTTAACATAGCCATGGAACATGGCCTGATTTTCCCATTAAAACCTCCATTTTTAAGTGATTTTCCATGGCTATGTTAAATAACCAGATGGTACCTTTTAAAAATGGTGATTTTCCATGGCTATGTTAAATAACCAGATGGTGAATCTCCATTTTGTTCCTATTCAAGCTAGATATTCTTGGGAGGGTCTCAACCTCCAATATTACGTCCCTACTTCATTTGAAAAGAGGTCTCATCTCATTCAAACTTTACAGAAGTAGGTTTTATTACTTTTCCATCCATTTTTGTTTGACTCTTTTTGGTGGTTGCTATGAGTATTTCACCTTCAAGTTCCTTCCACAGTAATGGCCGAACTAACAGTTATAAATGGAATTATATAACTCCTATAACTAACGTTACATATATATATATATATATAATAATACTATTATTGTATATATATATATATTTAATAAGCCCATCTATAAGTACTAGTTGAATTAGTTGGGCCATAACTGCAGGTCCCCCCCGGCACTGCGCTAGGCGGTGCACCTTCTGTCGATCTCCAAGCAGTTCGACCGTGCAGTGCAGCTCTGCGCGGAGCACGACGTGCAGATCACCGAGGACATGGCGGAGCGGATGACGCCCGAGAAGACGCTTGGGACGGAGGGGTGCTGGGGATGGGTTGATTTACATGCACCATTACTAGGTCAATAACCAGTTATCACTACATAACCAGTTTTATGGGATTATAACCATTTATAAATGATTGCAGGGTATCTAAGATTGGCAATGATTATATTATCACTAGTAGTATTATAATATCATAACTATAGTAACTATATAATCTCACTAATAATATTATAATATCACTATATAATCTCTACAAGGTGGTGCCCCCCAGTTATGTTAGTTGGTTTATAATCCCCATTAACTATAGATATAACCCCCTAATCAACCCTAGTGAAATTGGACTTATAAACCAACTTAGCTGACGAACTGGGGCACCACCTTGTAGGTATTGGTTGTATGGGATGGTGATTGTTAAAATATCTTTAAGGTGGCAAATACCCTTTGGTAAACTAAACATAACTATGTAAAATCACCATTTCTAATGGGTAAATCAGCTATAAATGGCCATTTTCAATAGTCATGTGAATTACCAGAGGGTACATGTTATATTGACTGTTGATTGTTGACTGTTGATTGTTGATTGTTGATTGTTGATGTCAGATAAATGGTGGAATGGCACCTTGTGGTAAATCAAACGTGGCTAGCTGGGAAATCCGGTATGAAATCCCCTATAAATGGTGGATGTTCCATGGCCACATTTGATTATCTTCCGCAAAATGGAGATTGAATACTAAAGAAGAACCGATTCGATTCTTGGGAAAGCCACTGGATGGATGATTTAGCACTAAGATTTCTTGTTACACATTGTAGTTTAATTGTAATATATGTATACCTTTATCTAACCAGCTTATTGTTGTGACTTCCCAGATTTTTTGGAATGCAGGATGCCCAGCCAACATGGCCCAGATCCGAGCTGGTGAGCGTTTGAAACGGAACAAGTGATAACTGAGACAAAGGCCACTGGGTGTAGGCCCCCCAGTGATGGTTTTTGGTTTATAGACCCCATGAATACAACGTATAGTTATAAGATGTTATGTGCTAATCATAAAGCATAGTGAAATTGGATGAAAATGGAGTTATGTTCATCAACTTAGCTATCGTAAACGGTGCCCCACGAGTTGTAGATGTTTGAGATTGGCCATGCATTTTACAGGCCACAGTTTCATCACTTAGCTAAGGACATGATGGTTCCTGTTGGGTGATTTGACCATTACAAATTACAAAATCTGATTATCCACATGTTAGATCATCAGGGTAAGTAATATACCAAACCATACTAAACCAGCCTGGTTTTTGTTGTCAAACGACATCATTGGGGAGGGGGGATGTCGAGATTGAAGGACAGGTCGCAAGGGGATGATGGGAGGATGAGTGCCATACCTCACACATGCTGGGATAGAACCCATGGGATTTTTTCTTGAGTTGCTACTTCAAGAACAGAAAAGATGCTGCTTGGTGGTTTGGAACATGAATGGATTATTTGTCCCATCATATTGGGAATGTCATAATCCCAACTGACGAAGTTTTCGTATTTTTCGGGTAGGTATACCACCAACCAGGATGAATCACTCGGGTTACAGTGAAGATACTGGGCATGGGTTCAAGCCGCGGGACTACGTTGAAGCACTACATGTTTGTTGTTTGTTCGTGGTTTCTCTAAAAAATGGGGGGATTGACTGGCCCCACTTTACATTGAATGTCAGGGGATGGTAATGATGATGCCTTGGACCAAGGAAGAACAGTCTCAATGTTGGCAGTGATTGTTCCGTGCTTGGAACGGATGTTTTGTGCCTACGAAAGCGGGCAAGAACACCACCGTGAAGCACAAGTTTCTTCGGATTTCCAACCCTCATTGCGGAACTATGGGGCTCTCGGATTATGGGCCGTTCGATGCAATGAAGCCTGCAACGGAGGTGCCCGAGGTCGACCTCTATACGTGTGGATTCCCTTGTCAGCCTTAATATCGTATCTCAACCGCAGGAAACAACCCCACCGGTGCAAATTGGGAAGCCCCAAATGCACACAGGATCCGCTCAAGGTCAAGCTTAAGGTGCCCAGTCGAGTATTCTTTTGGACCCACTTGGCTCAAGAAATCTGACCCTGGACGTAAGAGAATCTCTGGTCGTTTTGGTATGGACATGGCCCCAGGAGAATCGCACTGGTTAGTCATGTTTTATACCCTCTCGTTATGACTAACATAGCTATTGAAAATACCCCATTTATAGTGGATTTACCCATTAAACATGGTGATTTTCCATAGCTATGTAAACGTTTACCAGAGGGTAATTCTCTTTGAAGTGGTCATATATGGACATCTATGGTTGGTGAACAAGCTTTGATTCATTGATGCTGAAAAAATCCTTACGTTTTTGATGGTAATTTAACAGTTTGCTATTTAAAAAAAGGCCTATTGAGTTCGTTGATTTACCCATTCAGTTTATGGTGGATCTTTCCATAGTTTTTTTGTATGTTTACCAGAGGGTATTCTATTTACCAGATGATTAGTCATGAAACCAAGCACCCAATTTGTTTGATGGTTTTCCCATTAATCATACCATTGATATCCCCACTAATATCCCATTAGCATCCCCATGAATATACTATAGAAATCGTTGATTTACCCATTCAACATGGTGGATCTTTCCATAGTTATGTAAAGGTTTACCAGAGGCTATTCTATTTACCAGATGGTTTACCAGATGGTATTCGACAGCTAAGGGTAATCAACAGCTAAGGGTAGGGTAGTCCTTTTCAGTGTTGATTTAGCTATTTTGGGTAATCACCATTTTATAGCTGGGTAAATCCACTATCTCTATGGGTATGTTCAAGTTCGCAAACTGTTAGTCATAACCACAGGGTAAACCCCATTAAATTACCAGTAAATCCCATTAAATCACCATTAAAATCACCATTAAAATTCATTAAATCACCATAAATCACCAGAAAAAGTCCCATTAAACCAGATGGTTGGCCTATTGAGTTCGTTGAGTTACCCATTCATAGCATGGTGGATCTTTCCATAGCTAAGGGATAGCTACGGGTTGGCCCCAAGGGTCCCCAACCAACATAACTCTGCGCCCAGGAACAGCATGGAGCCATCGCATCGGGCCGAGATTTTGCAGGCGGGGTGATGGATTGGAGCCCTCCTGGAGACTTTATATTGGGGATCTACTGTAATGGGGATTGTATCTAATGTATAGATGGTCTACCTATTATAAATGGTATCTAAAAGTGATTTAATGAGTGATTTAATGAGAAATTCTACCATCTGGTTATGACTAGTGACTAACGTAGCCATGGAAGCCATGGCCCATTTAGAAATCGATGGTTTATATAATTACCGATTAAAAATGGCGGATCTTTCCATGGCTATGTTAAATAACCGAATGGTAATAGTGATTGACTGAGGAATAGTGATTATTGTAGCTATTAGATACCATCAACTAGATTCCCATTAATGGTGATGAAATTCGTGAATGGGGATAGAGTTGAATGAGATTTGGGATTCCTAGTCTTTTGCCACTGGGTATATATTTAGGAATAGCCTTGGGCCAAGCCTTGCTGCGACCAGCGAATATACTGGAGATACCATTGGGATAGAATGATACATATACCCTCTGGTTATGACTAACATAGCCATGGTATAGATGGCCCATAGAAATAGATGGTTTACCGGTTTACCTATTAAAAATGGTCATTTTCTATGGCTATGTTAAATAACCAGATGGTAATATATGGGATAATCCTTCCCATTGACGGTTAAAACCACCAACCAGTACATTTAATATCATTGGCACACTGAGTGTACATCTCTATTTTGTTTCGCAAGGTGGTGCTCCAGTCCGTTGGCTAAGTTGGTTTATAGCTAGCATAGCTAGGGTTTACTAGATTAAGATATATCCATAGTTGATTGGGTTGAGTACTAGATTAAGATATATCTAATTATAGTTAATTGGGTTTAGAAACAAACTTACGAGTGAGGAGGCACCACTGTGATTGTTGTGGATCATGAATTCATGAATTCATGAAGACATATAGTTTGATCCCACTGAGGATGGCTTGTAGCCAGTCATATCTAGCTAGATGATTTCCTGCATGCACCCTGGACAACCCTGCGGGCCAGCCTGTCAGGAGATTGGGAAGCTGTGCCGGAAACAAGGTTCCTGGGCACTTGAAATGCCACATTCTTAGGATGCCAATGTGCCCATAAAGAGAGAGAGAGAGAATCATGGCTATTTGGGAAATCCAAATGGAGTTTGAATGGGAAAATCAACTATAGTAAGCACGTGATGAAGTCCAAAGATATTGTTAAGTTTATATGTATCACTTTTGGACACTATGGAGTCCATTCACACGTAACTAGTTTTTTTTGATAGCCGACATTGTAAATTATTCTCCATCACGATGGCTTTTTATGGACGGATAACGGTGAATTTTCCAGCACGCCATGTTTGATAACTGGAGGAGATTTCAAATCCTCTTCCATTCAGTTCAGCTATATATAAGATTTTGCACTGTGGATGGTCCAGTTGTTCCTGGTTGCTTACGTCAAACATGGTGTTAGGATACTCGTTGTATCCTGAGATAGGAAGATCATACTGTATCCTCTGGGAATCTATACAACATTAGCTGCGGAAAAAATGCAAACAATTGTAGATGATTGACCTCTTGAAAAAATCATGGCTTTCCAAGTTTGCATGGTAAAGATTAGCAGAGGCTATCTTCATTGGATTGGTTTAAGGGAAAATCTACAGGAAACCATGGTTTTTACCATTAAATATGGGGGTTTCCTGTAATTTTTCCCTTAAACCAATCCAATGATATCTACTTGACTAGTAATGGGGCTGAGATGCGGGGTACTAAGTGAGCAGTGGCTGCGTCCAACCCCTGCTGGTTGATTACATTCAACAGTATTTGTTTCAAATGGGGGTGCTAACCATCAAAAGATGTGGATATTGTAGGGACAAAGTTGATTTTTAATGGTTGGTTAATGATTATATATGATTATACTATCCAATCTACCAATATATTGGGTGACCAACAATAAACTGGGAAATCCGTTAACCAGAAAGAATATTGATCGTGACCTCACCAGATATAATGATCACTGTTGGGTGAATTGTAAGTATATAGCTTTGCAGAATCAGGCAGTGAATAGCTTTGGCGGGTCCCTTTTTTCCCTTGAAACTCAAGAATGGCTAGATCCAACAATGTCATTTTGTACGTGTTTCAATACATGTGGGATGATAAGATCTGGTATCAGGACAATATTTATCAATATCAATACAATGGCATCAGATATGGCATCCATTTCAATACATGTCCTGTAGTTGTTCTTGATAAGATGCCATGTTTGAGGCTGCTTAAATTCCAATACTTGGTTGATGAACTCCTTCAATGGTCACTGATGCAATGCACATTTTTCATAGCTTCTCTTCTGGGTCGACCGACTGGTTAGATACGAGCTAGTACGTATTGATCTTTTGAGATGGTAAATTCACTGTAAATTCGGCCTAACCAGATCGAACCGGCTAAAAAAAAAAATTTTTGATGAAGACCCAATTTGCTCCATACTTAGAATTGTTTGACAGCTATCCGGTATCTAAGATTCTGTCTTGATGAAGTTCCATACTTGGCTCATTCAACATTGGAATCAGACTCCATTGGCGCTCGATTGGCTGAGTGTCCTGGGTTCATTGCGTGCACATGTCCTTGTCCTACCTAGTGATGTGTTGATGAATAGAGGGGTTGACCAAACCTACTTCCCCATAATCAGCCAGTTGATTTTGATACTATATACTGTACCCTCTGGTAAATTAACATAGACCCTGAAAATCACCCATTTTTAGTGGATACTAATCTTCCAACCATTATCTGGCAGGTCTCCTAGACAGTGACCGCCCTGCAATGGCACGGGGATATGCACCTCAGCATCGACTCAGCCGGCGCTGGCACACCACAGGGGCACCTGATAGCCTGGGTGCGTTTAGCATCGATGATGGCCTTCGGATGCCTCCGATACACCCACATCACGTGCTCTGAGCCAAGGAGGTTGACAGCTGTCAGAAGGGGAAGCGCAAAGCTGCATCTCGAAGCAGCCGCCTGCTGTTAATTGAGGGGTTCACAGGTTGACCATATTAACTCCCCATAATAAGTAAGGTGTTTAAACCATTTTAAACCTATATAATCACATACACATACATATACTGTTAGATTATGTCTGTCAAAATATGTCAAATATGTGTATATATAATTATATATAGAGATGAATACTGTTGTATATACATATTTTGACAGACATAGTCTATATTTGACATGCTGTACATGATATACATGGCCCAATATCAAAATATGTTGTATATACAATGTACATGATATTTAAATGTATAATATATACTTGGCGGTGACTCCTTGCGCTCCGCCTAGGCTCCTTCCAGTTGGCCTGCAAAAAGTTCACACAGGCGGAGTTGTTCAACGGCGGATGTCTCAAGAGTTGGTTGGGAAGGGTTGAAAACTGTGGTTACCCTCCAGTAAACCAACATATAGCTATGGAAAATCAGCATTTATGATAAGAAAATCATTTGTAAATGGTGGATTTTCTATAGCTATGCTAGTTTACTGGAAGGTAACTTCTTGTAGAAATGACTTGGAGAAGACGTGGATGATTAGAAGTTAGAACAGGTTATATAGATTTAGATAGAACGTTGGCTATTGGCATTTAATTTCGATGTATGTTTTTTTTTTCCGTTGTGGCGCAAGTAGAATGCATATGGCTTAGACATGCCCATGTCAAGTGTGTATATGAAGATGGACCTGGACCATTTCAATTTGACTCAGAACCATCTCCAAAACTTTCTTCTGGTGGTTTGACCACCAAACAAGACGGATTTCGTCAATAAAAAATAGGATTTGATAAACCATTGGACCCATGGTTGAGAAAGGCTCAAGTCTTTGATGATTTCCAAAAATGAAGAGAAATTACAAAATGAATCCAAGGTTCTGATGTTAAAACCGCATAGAAGGAACTATGTCAAACCACCAGCGCCCAACTACTTGTAACCATGGATTGGCTAGCACACAGTGACGAAACTGCTTGGATCGCGTTCCTTTCGAGGTGATCGATAGAGTGTTACATAGGACATAGGCCTGGAATAGGTGAATTCACGCAAGAATCTAGGTTCCTTTTCTATTCCCTTTGAATAGTCCACATTTTGTAAATTACCCTCTGGTAAACTAACATAGCTATGGAAAATCACATTTTTTTTATAGGTAAATCAACTATAAACGGTTGTCCATTTTCAATAGCAGACTAATAGTTTACCAGAGGGGTAAACACATCAGCGAAACAAGTCCCAGAATTGGTTGGAAAAGTTGCAGGAAAGTTTGACCTATGTTGTTTTGGTAAACAGCAGCAGGTTTGCGGTGTAGATGTTCCCAAGCAAACCAATCCATTGAAATATCATTGAAATATCACTATCATTGGTTTCCCCATTATATTCTCGGTGTAGTCCAAGCAAATATGATACATCTAACTTATCATTAATATATTAATGGGGTTCCGATCTTATATCATAGAGTATAGTTAGGGAACTATATCATATATAATATGATGAGCAACTGAATTAAACATACAATGAATATCTAGTCATAGTAATCAGTAAATATAGTATAGTCCATCTTCAAATAGTAATTACATATAATTGTAATTCCATGTAAGTCTTATATATTCCAATATAAAGTGAAACTAATCATTGGTTCAAGGGAAAATCTACAGGAAAGCCTGGTTTCTACCATCAAACACAGGGGTTTCCTGTAGATTTTCCCTACATTGATTTCTGGGAACGTAAATTCCTCATCTTCAAATTCCTCAGATCTCCCAGGGCAGAATCTCGGCAGGCCGGTGACAAGTTGAAGGCCATGAAGAGTTTGCTGAACAGCAACGACACCGCTGCTCGGCCGCATTTGTAGATTTGTATGGAGATTTCAAGGGTCATTTTATGGGGATTGAACCACTGAAAATAGGGACTGAACTACGAACAATCTATATACATGATGATATAGGAGGGGTTTTTATATTGATTTGACATGACTTAACCAAGAAAAATCATGGATTTCACCAATGTAGAAGAGTTTTTGGTGTGCTTGAAAATGAGCTATGCGCCAAAATGGACTAGTGTAATGGGAAAAAATATGATGAACCATGGAATTTAGTGGTATATACCCCTCATTTTTTAGAGACCCCAAAGGTTGTTTGAATATCGTTTTACTGGGGTAATTTGCCAATCCCCGGTCTTTCATGTTGAAACCCCACATGACTGGTGGTTTGAATGTTCCTAAGACCCGGCCGAGGAAAGTGGAAATGATTGGGACCACATTAGAGAGTGTGCCATCGAAAAACAGCAATTCAACCAGCAAAAAATGTGGATGGAATGATCAAAATGGTTGGTGGTTTGGAACATGTTTTTTTCCCATATGTTGGGAATTTCATCATCCCAACTGACGAATTCATATGATTCAGAGGGGTAGGTATACCACCAACCAGGTGATCTAACCATTTCTACCAGCACTACTGGGGGGGGTTGAACCAGCGAAATCTGCGGTGGTCTCCTTGAGATGGGGATGTTTCCGCTTCCAAACCACTTGACGTTCACAAATGCCAGAAGAATGGGTACAAACATGCACAAGCCATTTCTCCGAACATATGTATGTAACTGTATGTATGTATATTTACATTAATCAATTTATCAGGATAGTTTACTTACCACGATCAAGTCCCACTTAAATTCAAGGCTAGAACCAAAAGTCACAGATAGTTTTTGCTCGTATTCAGTGAGTTTATGAACAACGTCAATACACTGTTTACTGTTGTGTGACACTAGTATTTACCATAGCAAACATTTATATACATAATGAGCATGATATTTGAATGGTTCACCTTAGATTTGCTAGTATTTATATAGTTGATTTTATTAATAGTTAGTTCATCCACATAGTTGTTCTAATACTTGGCTCTACTAATACTTAGTCAGTCTAGTTTGTTTTTTTGGATATCAGTGGTTAGTTTATCCTGATGATTTGGAAACTACATTATGAAATTATTAATTAAGAAATTTGACAATGCTTTCTTAACCATAAGTTTACAACATGTCATTGACAAAATGATATTATAATGCCAGAATTATAGTAACCCATAATGATACGCCTAAAGTCACAGTGATTATGGCTGACACATTTTATCATAGCGTTATTTTTTTTGAATATCCCGGCACCAAAAAAACAGTTCGCTTCATTCCAACTCCCCGCGCCACGCGCCACGCCCAAGGAGAAGATCATCTTCTTCGCCGGCACCGCGCGACAGCCGGAGATCTACATCTTGGCGGGAAACTATCTGCCACTGGGCGCGGTTGGTGGTGAATCGCTAGGCGATTTTTTTTCGGTGACACCATGCTGTGCAATTCGACTGAAAATTGGGCTGGGACCTTACTCCAACAGTAGTGGAAATGAGATCGGATTGCAGTTGAGGAACTGCGATACATTTGGTGGGGTATATCCCCACACACACTTATTGCAAATAATTAAATGCTTGGAGATCACGTAGACATCACAGGTCTGAATCAAAAAATGGTTTGGAACGAGCTGCGTGCTTTTTATTTCATCCTATCCTCGGTCGCTCTGGCCCAACTCTTGAACTCTTGTCTCCAAGTAAATACCTCGCACCCCAGTACCACATGTGGCAAAGGCGGAATGTGAGTCATGGGTTCATTAGCCTCTGCCTTGTGCTTCTGGTACCTCCAGCAGCCTATGTAGCACCCGAGTGGTGGCGGAAAGGATGGGCACGAGGCAGGGTGGACAGCGTGGCTGAAGCGGAGCTGTTGTCCCAGCTGGCGGCGATTCTGATGCCAAACTTGGAGATCCAGGAGTTGTTCCGGAGCTTTCCGTCGCCAGACGGCTGGGGCGGACATGCTTTGGAGCCCGATTTGGCGGCATTTGGGATCCTCAAAGAGAAGGATGCCGCGCTGTTTGTGGAGTATGATGGATTCTGGAGGCATCAAGAGAAGAAAGGTATGGTGATGGACAGGAGGAAGAACGCTGCCCTGTTGACTTACGCTCCAAAGGGATCTTTTGTGGTTCGCATTAGTCACACACAGAGAAGACCGCTGAAGGAGAATGTTCTTTGGGTCAAAGTAGATACCTGGAGGCAAGGTCATGGGACATCACTATTGGAAACTTTGAAAAGTGCCTTGATGCAGATTTCAGCTGGTCTAGTAGATGTTCTTCGTCCATGCGCCATGAAGCAGGTTCGGGGAAAGATAAACCAAGAACTCTGGACCCTCTCTGAGAGCGGCTGGCATTTTGCAAAGGAAGCAATAGACCAAATACATGGCAGCAGCAGTGAAGAGCTTATCTGCTTTCTGCGGGCTGAGGGATTCAGTGCTCAGAGCATTGAGGCGATGAAACTGAGAACATGTTTTTGCGGCCAAAACATAGAAGGGAGCCTGAAACCAAAGTTCAGGTGGATTGTGGACTTGGGTCTGAGCAAGAGCCAAGTTGCAAAGGCAGTGGCCACTTTTTGTCCAGTCCTCGGCCTTAGCATTGAACAGAACTTGAAACCCACTGTGCAGTGGTTGTTGGACTTGGGTCTGACCAAGAGGCAAGTTGCAAAAGCAGTGGCCACTTTTCCTCCAGTCCTCGGCCTTAGCATTGAACAGAACTTGAAACCCACTGTGCAGTGGTTGTTGGACTTGGGTCTGACCAAGAGCCAAGTTGCGAAGGCAGTGGCAACTAACTGTTGCATTCTTGGCTATAGCGTCCAGCAGAACTTGAAACCCACTGTGCAGTGGTTGTTGGACTTGGGTCTGACCAAGAGCCAAGTTGCAAAGGCAGTGGCAACTCACTCTGGCATTCTTTGCTATAGCGTCCAGCAGAATTTGAAACCCTCTGTGCAGTGGTTGCTGGACTTGGGTCTGACCGAGAGTCAAGTTGCAAAGGCAGTGGCCACTTTTCCTCCAGTCCTCGGCCTTAGCATTGAACAGAACTTGAAACCCACTGTGCAGTGGTTGCTGGACTTGGGTCTGACCAAGAGGCAAGTTGCAAAGGCAGTGGCCTCTCGTCCTCAAATTCTTGGCTATAGCGTCCAGCAGAACTTGAAATCCACTGTGCAGTGGTTGTTGGACTTGGGTCTGACCAAGAGGCAAGTTGCAAAAGCAGTGGCCACTTTTCCTCCAGTCCTCGGCCTTAGCATTGAACAGAACTTGAAACCCACTGTGCAGTGGTTGTTGGACTTGGGTCTGACCAAGAGGCAAATTGCAAAGGCAGTGGCCTCTCGTCCTCAAATTCTTGGCTATAGCGTCCAGCAGAACTTGAAACCCACTGTGCAGTGGTTGTTGGACTTGGGTCTGACCAAGAGCCAAGTTGCGAAGGCAGTGGCAACTCACTCTGGCATTCTTGGCTATAGCGTCCAGCAGAACTTGAAACCCACTGTGCAGTGGTTGCTGGACTTGGGTCTGACCGAGAGTCAAGTTGCAAAGGCAGTGGCTGCTTTCCCGCAAATATTGTGCTGCAGTGTCAGGACCAATCTGAATTTTAAGATTCGATGGCTTGTGGAGGTGGGTCTCAACAAGACACAAGTTGCCAAAGCAGTGGCATCTTCTCCTCAGATGCTGGGATTGAGTTTAGAAAACAACTTGAAGAAAAAAATTGATTTGATGCATTCATTTCTGACACGAAAAGCGGTGGCTCAGCAAATAGCTACCTTCTCGCCCATCTTTCACTACAGATACAAACGCCTGGATGAACGCCTGACGATTTTGGCACTTTGCAATCAAACGTCCAAGCTGGCTGGTGCAATGACCCTCACGGATGAAAAGTTCAAGAAGCGGTACATGACCTGAATTCTGTGGCACACGCAGCTGGGTGTTGGCCTAGGGCCCAATGGTTGTTGTGATGCATGTACTCGCTCGGCAGAAAAGGCATCCACTGGATTGTGAAGGGAAGCACAGGAAACGTCTTTGAAGATCTATTTATTATATATTTGGCCAATCCTATTCCAGGAGGTCTCCTGTCCTCTCAGAGTTTGTTGGTGACTTAGCGCAAACTGCCGTTTCCCGACCAAAATGTGTAGGCATGATTGCGGACTTTTTGGTGTGCTATATTTGCACACAGTATCATGGGGTCTTAACTTAGTATGCATGGAGATTGCTATATATATATAGGGTCTTTACCAATCAATAAACAAACAAACGCTTGGTAGTTGTAGCCACATACGATTGGTGGTCGCAGATATCCCACCATTGGATGATCGGAATATTTACGGGGCCTCCCATATTTGGGTGTGAAAAACGATTGTCTCTGGTTAAGATCTGCCCAACTAAAGCAATCCATTGGAGATACCTTTGGAAAAATGTCTCTTATTCCTTGTACAGATGATTTCGACCAATGGATTCTTCATTGAAATCACCATTCAGAATGCTAAAGAAGGCATTCAAACTTGTCATCAGCATTTGAGATGTTTATTTTGACATGATTATCTGGCTGTGTTTAGCTCAGACTATCTGGCGGTTTCAGTGAATCCCCACAGGGTGGTGCCCCCCAGTTGTGTGAATATGCAGATATGTGAAATGGTCAAAACATAGATTACATACCCATATTGGGTGGATATCAATCCTATATCAATCAGGGTTCATGCAGCCATTGGAAGGAATCCCTGCTGATGCTGGGATGACCGTAAACCATACTTAGATGGGTCGTGTTTTTTTAGTTGTTAGTGACTGGTTGATATTCCACTGCTTAGCCAGTTTTTTTCCTGCCAGTTCCAAAACCCATTCATTTATCCCAAGTCCAATCTAAGTACGCCATTTTGTTTCTCGTGGGACTCCCCAGTTATAGGTTGGTTTAGAAACCCCACAAAGTAATTTAATATAGATCATAGAGTTCACCGAACTCTACCAATCAACCTATTGATCACCCTAGTTTACCAGAGGGTAGTGATCTTCGATCTAAGATGGGCCAAGGCAAAGCTTGGATTGGCACAATGATCCCGTCCCGTGGAGCTGGTGAGAAATCTGCTGAGTTTTCGGAAAATATGTGGGATTTATATGGAATTTATAATTATAGGGTTTTTATGGAGATTTTATGGGGATTTATATGGATTCATATGGATTTGTGTATGTTTATAATCATCCTGAAGCAGATAAAATATGACATGTTCAAAGATCTTCGCATTTGAGTGAGGATGGTTGGACATTTCCATATTTCACCAATATTTCTATCTCCTCCGGGATGACTGCACTATACTGCACTTATAAATATCCGTTTTGGATTGTTTAGATATATTAGGGAGGTGATGATTTTCACCGTTGTCAACCCTTGCAGCGACCTTCGTGGTCGACCTCAGCATATGGTCACTGCGGGATTTTTCGTTCCAAAAATGGTCGAAAGTGAACCAACTTGGCATCCAAGGGGTTTTCCATTCCCTTTCAGTGGATCTAGTGGTTTTAGAATGATGGTGCCACTTTACGGATAGTTTTGGGATGCATACTGAATCCGCGGAACTCGGAAAGATGGATATTTGTCCAGTGACTGCATATCAAAAAATGAACAGACATGCAAGATTGAAATCCTAACCTTATCAAGGTCAACTGAGCTAGTTAATCATTGTTTTCGGGCTTGTAGCTGGAAACAGCCATGATAATCCTAACCTAAATCATATTTGATGTTGATCATAGACCCAGAAAAGAAAACGGATGGTCCAAAGCTTCAAAATTTTGGATCCTCCGGTCCTGTTTTGGTCAAGGGATACTTGCAGGTGTGTTGCATGTTGCATCCTACCCGGGTCAATGATCCCAACTGAACGAAAGAATGAATAGAAGTAACAGATAAACAATTTGGATAAACCATATATATATATATTATATTTCTACATTATATTATATTATATCATCACAATATACAGCATAACAATAAACATAGTAATAATCCAGATTAACCAAGTAATAAAACAAAGCAAAATCTGTATGTGCCCAAATGGGATGGGTTGAAACCGCCAAGCCCCGATTTCCTCTGAGGAAATCATGAAGAACATCATCCAGTTCTACAGCCGCCTGGATCGCGGGGAAGGTCATGATGGATGATCTCCAAAAAAGCCTTCAAAAATGGCGGGTTTAACCATCAAAAATGATGGTTTAATCATGGTTTAATATGGTTTAACCATGGAAAACATGAGGCTTTACCCTCTGGTTATCTAACATATGGTCAGATGGCCTATTTAGTTCGATGATAAAAATGAGATAGGATTTGCCTGTTATGTTCATGGTGCTTTCCCATAGCTACGTTCAACAACCAGAGGGTTTTTAGGGTTGTTTATCATAGATATATTGAACTAGCGGAAGGGCTTGTGCCAACCCATGACTGGTAATTGTTTGCCACTTTTTTGGAACAAATGGTAGTTTCACACCTATGTATCTAGCCGTTTTCCACTCGTTGTATCTCGGGTGTCGTTGATGATGAGTATACGGCCCCATCAGTCAGAATGTGGAACCCAGGATGGGCCATGGTATACAGTTCTGATGTGGAGTTGTAGGGTTTCTTTCCTTCGGGGAAAGCAGGCAATTAAAAAATCAAGTGATGTGTTCAAATTGTACATCCTACTACCACTAGGCTTAAGTCGTATCAATCGACCTGAAGTCGTATCACACCTGCGTGCGCGCAGTGTTTCGTATAGATTTTGATAGTTCTTTATTTGATGGGCTATTGATTCGAACACTTTTTCATCGCTGTGCGCAATGTTTTGTTGACATGATTCTATTTGACCCTACTAGCCCTAGCGTTAAGTCATATCAGCTCGTAGAAGTTGTATCGGGAGGCCGTGCGCCTGGAAAAAGTTCAAGTTTGGCATCACCATAACTTTTAGTAATTGGACGATTTCATTGTTTTGGGGCCGTGCGCCTAGAAAAAGTTCAATTTTTGTATTGCGTTGATTTATAAAACTTATATTATATTTCATTATTCTTTCAACGGGGCAAACGCTGGTTGCTGCTTTCTGCTTGCTTTCTGCTTGCTTGCTGCTTGCTTGCTGCTCCTTGCTGCTGCCTCCTGCTGCTGCTGCTGCTGCTGCTGTTGCTGCTGCTGCTTGCTGCTGCCTCCTGCTGCTGTTGCTGCTGCCTCCTGCTGCTGCTGCTGGCTGCGGCTTCCTTCTGCTGCTGCTGCTGCCTCCTGCTGCTGCCTCCTGCTGCTGCTGCTGCTGCCTCCTGCTGCTGCCTCCTGCTGCTGCTGCTGCTGCTGCTGCTGCCTGCTGCTGGCTGAGATACGGGCGGGAGACGCCAGCAGAGAGAGGGAATGTTTACAGAAGGCAGAACTTATGAAACATTCAAGCGGAAGCGGATGTTGACAGCGGTGTGCCACTGGGTTTTCAGATTTTAACGTTGTTGATATGATCATGTTGCCCATAGCTATTACATGGAAATCTATGTTTGTTAGGAAACAAAGTTAAAGATCTGGGAGGCCGTGTGCCATGGTGATTCCTAAATATATCCTTTGAAAACATAGTTTAAACATATGTGAATACCTCAGTGTGCGCAATGTTTTCTTCATTTTTGGAGATATAACAGCATTCCTTGAAAGCCGGTGTGCCATTGGGATTTTGATATTTTGATGTGACTTTTGCCCAGTTGATGTGACTTTCTTCCAACTCGCTGTTACATGGGGTTGATGTGACTTCTGCCCAACTGATGTGACTTAAACCCTTCGCTAGTAGTCTGGAAATCTAGGTCTGGACCATTTTAATTAGGTTTATGAAGAATTTTACAACTTTGGGGCACCACATTTGTACCATGCTGGACCCAACCACCCCTTCCGCCCGTTCGCCTCGAGGCAAAGCCAAAGCCTTCGACAAACTCGCCGCTTTCTATGATGCCTGCGCACAAGTGGAAATCGACGAGTATCGGGACTATGACAAGGCGGAGCAACGGGCGGAACTGATGGAGGGTTTCTACCATGGACCAATGGTTTGATCAACAAAAACTGCTATCTGGTGAAGAAAACGAGGAATCTTGTGGGTTCCATAGATATCCCAAGTTCCTGCTGATTGTTCGAAAAGGCGGTGTAGAAGCCTCAGTTGTTCGCAACCAAGCAAGGACAACATCATAAAACCTTGAGTGTTGACATGTCTGTCATCAAGCCAAACCATTCACATCATTTGAATCTCTTCTTGATACTTCAGCTGCAAACACTCAGTCGAAGTCTCCAAATTTGAGATTTTTTTACATGCCATTTTACCCAATGTTGGATGTTTAAGTCCCTGGTGACAGTTACATCACATCTAACTCATCTCATAGATTACATTATACCCACCAAAAGAATCTCTAGTGAATCCCTAAACTAGGTCAACTATTGTTTATAGTACGTAGATAATATATCGATCTAGTATTCATGGGTGTTTTTCACTAAACCAACCTTCACAGAAAAAAATGTGTTTCCTGAAATGGGGGTACTCCCAGTTCTCATCCATTTTAGTATGGCTTTCCATTGTTTTCACCATCCATTCCCATATGCTCCATGTATGGAATATTTACCAACATTTGCCCGAACAAAATCACCCAGTTATGTAGGTAAATATACCAGCACCATGGAGCATCTGGGATTTTGGGGTACCCCCATGGCTATGGAAACCTCGGAGCCTGGCAATTCGGCAAAGCGCCACGTGGCTATCGGATGACTCAGGCAGGTGGAGCTCTGAAAGAAGCTTTGAAGTACATGACCAAGGCTGGGCGTTTTTCCACCCGGGACAAGTCGCCATGGCTGGGCTGAAAGAGAGGGAAATGTATGGAGTGGATTGAGAATATAGGATTTGGTACACGATTTTTTTGAAGAATCCCAGAAAATGATAGTGATAGAACATGGAGATTTAAATGGTATCAAAGCCCAACCATGACCAAACCCGGTCCTTTTTTTGGGGGTTGAAAGTATACAAATATTTTTCCTAATAACTATTATAACCATTCCTATTTAACCATTACTGGGTAATAGTGCTTATAATATGTTATTAGAGTTGGAGTGCTTAGTAATATTCATTTTATTACTATATTCAACACTTCCCCAGGTATTAGCCACTTCATAAAGCCAAGTATTATATATTCATAATTAGTTATATTCCATTTTGTGACATTACTTGGAATATAACTGTATAATTATGAATATATAACTGATAACAAGTAATGGCCTATACCAAGCCAATAATTGGTAACACCCAAGAATTTGTAACATTACGTGGTAAATATTTTGTAACATTCTAATTAGTCTAATTACTACCATTAACTAATTATTGCCATTACTGGTTGGTGGTTTCAATCATTGTTTCTTTTCCATTTCATATATGGGATGTCATCCTTCCCATTGACGAAGTCATATTTTTCAAGATGGTTATTGCACCACCAACCAGATAACTATGGAACATCACCATTTATAGTGAAATTTCCCATGAAAAATTGTGATTTCCCATAGTTATCTTAAATTACCAGAGGGTAACTAATCATATTACCATTAACTGCTTATTACCATTAATCACCATTTTTAATAGGTAAATCCACTATTTCTATGTGCCATATTTTCAATGGGCCATATTACTTTGGTGAATTACCATTAACTCCTTAATTAATTATTCCTAATATAACATTCATAATTACTAGTGCTAACTCCTAATTAGTAAGTGTTAATTAAAGCAACATTCATGGCAACCACTTCCCCAGGCCTTGGATGGCCAGCACCTTGCACTGAATTGCACCATGTCAGGCCGCGGGCGAGGGAGACGAACGCGTCATCTCGCTGCAGAGTCGCATCACCCTGGTGGATCAGTTCGCCAACGTGCCACGGTTCGAGACGACGACGTCCCACGGGGGAGACGGGTGGAGCTGGATGAAGGGATGAAAGGAGCAGAAATTGGGGCAATTTTGGGGGGATATGATATATAAATCACTAATTAGTGGCAATATATATACATATAGTGATTATTGGGGCAATTTATGAATCACTAGATTTACCCAGTTAATCACTAGATTGGGGCAATATATATATACATATAGTGATAGTAATCATTAGTAATCACAATCAATCAACCATAATCACAATAAGTGTATCACTGGTTGGTGGTTTGGAACATGAATGGATTAGGTTTCCATAGATTGAGAATAATAATCCCAACTGACTAATATCATTACTAATCTAGTGATTAACTCGGTCATTAGGAATAGTTAATGGTGATTATTGTTAATATAGGGAATGTAATGGTTAATAGTGAATAATGGTGAATATATTAGGAATATACTAGGATGAGGTTAAGAAACCAAGAAAGATGGGATGTTAATGGGATTTTTATCTGAACTTAATATCATTAATTCCTAATCTAGTGATTAACTGGGTTATTAGGAGTAATAGTGATTACTGTTAATATAGTTTGGTTTTTAGTAATCATAATCACTCCCAATTAGGTTAATACAGTAGTAATTATGGTTGATTAACTGAAAGAATTGGAGGAATTCACCACAATGGAAGGTTAATAGTAATCCCCCCAAGCGTTAATCCCAATTTGTAAGAAAACATAGTAATCCCAATGATAACAGTAATTATTATTAATAATAGTTGTATTAACAATTATTATTATTATTAGCGACGGCTGGAAGGTTATCAGTATTAATAGTTGGCTTATCAATAGTAATAGTGGTTATTAGTAATCATGTATATAACACCCCCAAGTGTGTTATAATATTTCTTCCAATAGTAGTGAAAGCTTTGTTGATAGTTGGGCTATTAGTAACAATAATCACTGCCAATTGGGTCAATAGTAATAATGGTTGATTGACTAATAGTAATACGGTAATAGTCGGGTTATTGTCAATAATAGTTTTTACTCACTATTACTAGCAAAAGATGACATTTTTGGGGGAGTACCAGAGATTGACCAGGGGTTAACCACCCACCAACCATTACGTGTTTTGTTTACATATGGGTTTATGCTGTGATATAATATGTTGTATGGTTATTGTGTGGATGTTTATGTGGTTTTATATTGGTTGTGCAAATCTGGGTTATATTGAGGTTAACTACCCAACAAAGATTGATGTTTATGTGGGTAAATTAGCGTGACCTCACGTCGTGACCTCACTGGAATCATGGTTAGTAAGGGGAATTACATATCCCAATATAGCCTTATTTCAGGTTAGTGAATTATCAGATTTTGCCTATATGTTGTACGGGTTTACGAATATAATATATGATGGTATAATATGTGAAACATTGTTTGATATGATTTGTAGAAACTCAAGAAGGAATGAACAACATGGGATCCAATATTGATTCAACCAGCCCAATGAACTTTGAAGATACCTGCTCTTTAGCTATATGCAGAAAGTCGAAGATCCCAGGTATATTCCAGGTATGTTGTACTAAGAAGCACGGTAAATCGTGTCAAATATCGGTACCAAATGTGGGAAATGGAGGATGAAACCTGCCAAAATGGGTATTAACCTGAAACAAAAGTAGGGATGCAATCAATGAATGATGGTTTTTGCGGTGTCTGAAAATAGCGGAGTTGCACCCCAAATAGCAATCTAATTCGGAAAAACATGATGAACCAGTGCACATAGCGGTACCATATTTTCAGACAAACCAATATTGTTTGCCATCGCCGCATGATTGCTGGTTATTTCTGCATTTTTTCATGTCGCCGGCAGTTGTATACTGTACAGTACTGCTGTGCTGTGTTTTGTGGTGCTTCTCTTGCAGCAAACCCCGTGACAAAGGGGGCAGCCAAGTCGTGTTTGGTGGATTTTTCCAGGTTGCCGAAGAGTTTTTGCACGGCAAGCGCATTGCGACATGACCGGATTCGCAGTGACTGGATCCATCGGAGCCACGTTTGGAGCCACATTTGGATGCCCGATCTTGGTTTTCATCGTCCGAAAAATCGTGGCTTGAGTGGCAGTGTGCCCAATTCAGATTCGCAGGCGAATGGTTGGTTCTATGCATGTCCAATCTTCATGTTTGCACAGCAAAAGGGAAATATAAAAGGCACATAATGGGATATAAAGGAAGGAGTAATGAGGCTTAACCAACCATCTGCGGAAACCTTGGCGGATAGGTCAATTGGTTCACAACTAGGCTAATTGGTGGGTTTATGGTGGATATACCGAACAAGATGGGATCACAAACCTCTGGCAGGCCCCTTCCTGTATATAGAGTCATGTTTTTTTTACCAATTCAATTCAGATGGCACTTTACATTTTACATGTCCAGGAATAGGAATATTCAGAGAATTCAATTTTGGATATCCCTTTTCTTTGACCAAACCAACTCAGATTTATCAATTCAATCAAGCTAGGCCCGGCATGTTCCAGGTGAGCATCCTTGGACCAGGTCAGAACCATTCAAAACCAGTCTCTCGTTTCATGTCATGTTTCATTGATTTCAATCCATGTTCAATATAAATCCACTATGTTTTAAAACATGTGACTTAAAAACCAACGATGTTGTTGTTCTAAAATTGTGATTCTAAACCAATGATTAAAAATCCACTTTTAAACATGTTCATTGATTTTATAATTGTGAGTCTTTATTGATGTTTCTATAATGGAAGGATGAAAGATCCTCCCGTGACAACCATGGAAGGGCGACTGGGAAAACCCCAGCTGAGGTTCGACAGATGGCAAAGACCGAGCCGGTACCTCGCCATCAAACGCCACGGGTTGCGGGCGACCGGGAAGGTACTTGGTGGTTTATCCCAGTTAGTAAGTGGATTACAACCCGAGTTATAAGTGAACCTTGCCCCTACTTAGCCCAGTTATAACCAGGGGTTTTTCACCTACTTACTAAGTGGGGGTGAACCACCAAGTAAGGGGAATCTCTCCGAGATCACCTTTGATTTCAGGCAGTGACAAATGATTTGGATTCTGACCATTAGGAAATCTATAGTGAGATGGAGGTTTTGGATTATTAGTGTTTTTGTGATTTGGATTGATTTGGAGGTTAGAGTTTGAGCATGGACATCGATGAGAAAGTTGAAAAAGTTGGGATTAGACGGCTGACTTCGTTTTTTTATGTGTTGTTGGCGGTTCCAAGAGTGGCCACAAGATGAATTTATGGGGACTGCTGATGGCTAAGTCATAGGGGTTCCACGAAATCATCCAACCCCAAATACCCTCGTGGCAGAGCTACAAAAAACGATGGAAAATCACCAATTTTAATGGGTAAATCAACTATTTCTATAGCAATTTTCAATAGCAAACTGTTGGTTTACCAGAGGCTAGACCATGTTAGTATTGAAACCCATGGTGACTTGGTCCCTCATTGTACACATGTTTTCGGATCGATCGAGACACGCCCTTGTTGACTCGAAGGACAAACTACCCGAAACCGAGTTGCTACCCACAATGTGGTGCCCCTCCCAGTTATGTGAGTTTGTTTTTTTCAACCCCATTCACTAGCTCGACATATCTATATATATATATAGATATCTATCATAAAACCCAATAATGAGATTTGAGTGAATTAAAAAAATAGGTGTCCCAAACTGGGGAACAAACTTGCATATTTGATCATATTCGATCGTTATATTTCCATGAAAGTCCCATGTTTTCATATGATCTTCATCTGGTTGGTGGTTTCAAACATTTTTATTTTCCATTTCATATATGGGATGTCATCCTTCCCATTGACTCATATTTTTCAAGATGGTTATTGCACCACCAACCAGTCATCATTCAAAAATGGTAAACAAACAGTTTGCGAACTTGAAAATGTCCCAGTCGAAATAGTGAGTTTTCCCATTAATAGCATGGTGATTTTCCAGTTCGTGATGTGAACGTTTACCAGAGGGTAAACCTCCATTTTCCATCATTTTCCCCTGGTTTTCCTATGGTTTTTTGTATGTTTACCAGAGGGTGCCATTGTTATATGTTCATCATTCAAGAATGAATTCTCCCAGGATGTACTTGAGATTGGGATAGCAACTCCAAATCAGGCTGATCCACGCACCTCAGCCACCCTTACCCGAGGATCAGATGGTGGCGGTCTGTGAGCGCATCTCGGACAGTGAACGTAGAGCTGAATGGGTGGTTTTCGGGGAGATCCATGGTTTTCCCTTGGAAACAAATAGATAGAACACATTTCTATGGCCATTGTCAATAGCTATTTTGACATAACCAGAGGGTTAACCCATCTCCCAAGTATATCCCAAATATATCCCATTAAAAGCCATTGTACCATCTGGTTATGACTAACAGTTTGCCATGAAAAATCACCATTTTTAATAGGTAAACCATCCATTTCTATGGGCCATGGCTTCCATGGCTATGTGAAATAACCAGAGGGTATATATATAGATTTATGATGATTTATGGAAACTTACATAGAAAACTAACATAGATATGGACATTGTGGAAACTAACACAGAACACTAAAGAATCATTGGTGTATAGAATTATACATTCCTGAAAACTAACTATGGAAATCAACGTTTTTCCCTTGGAACATGATCTGCAAATGGTGGGTTTTCCATACCTTACTTCATTTACTGGATGGTATGCCTTCCCCAAAACTAACTCGGAATGGAACCTACAAGATGAAGTTGGGAATATGAGGTTCTTCGAAACATAAAATGCCCATTGGACCCTTACCATCTGGCTATTTATATAGCATAGCTATGGCATAGATGGCCCATGTATAGATAAACATGATGATCTACCTATTCGTTTACTGGTGATGTTTCAGAGCTATGTTAATTACCAAAGGGCATAATCAGGGGGATACTATATATAGATATATTTACATTTGTTGAGCATAAACCATAGTATAGCTTTTCCAAGTTTTTCAACGTGCGTCCCAAGTATGTCCCAAATATCTCACAAAATGAATCAAAATGACACTTGGGTTACAATTACAATGGCTTATAACATATTATAAGCCATTGAAAATTGTAACCCAAGTATACCCTCTGGTAAACTAACATAACTGTGGGAAATCACAATTTTATAGCTGGCTAAATCAACTATTTCTATGGCCATTGTCAATAGCTATTTTGACATAACCAGAGGGTAACCCATCTCCCAAGTTTATGCCAAATATATCCCGAATATATCCCAAAATAACCCATATAAGCCATTGTACCATCTGGTTATTTAACATAGCCATGAAAAATCACCATTTTTAATAGGTAAACCATCTATTTCTATTTGGCCATGGCTTCCATGGCTATGTTAGTCATAACCAGAGGGTAATTGTAACCCAAGTATACCCTCTGGTAATGTAGCATAGCTATTGAAAATGGCCATTTATAGTGAGTTTTCCCATTAAAAATTGTGATTTTCCATAGTTATGTGAACGTTTACCAGAGGCTAAACCTTCATTTTCCATCATTTTCCTATGGTTTTCCTATGGTTTTCCCATTAAAACCTCCATTTTCCTATGGTTTTCCAACACAAACCTCGGTCTTCGTGGGACAAACCTCGGTGGCCAGGCATGGTCGACCTACCGGACATCGAATCCGCGGTGCGCATGGGCGACATCTTCGCGCAGCTCGTGGAGCGCCTTGGCGAAGCCGCGGTGCAGCTTGGAACCGCGAAGGTGGTTAAGTGATGTACATCACATATAGGATAAAATAGTACATATATATATATATACTATATATATATTATAGATATAGTATGATATAGTCAGATATAGTCTGATATAGGCAGATATACCCTCTGGTAAACTAACAGTTTGCTATTGAAAATGGGCATTGATAGTTGATTTACCCATTGAATATGGTGATTTTTCATAGTTATGTTAGTTTACCAGAGGGTATCCCCAAATATTCCCAATAATATGGTTAAAACAATAATAAACTACCCATTTGGGAATGGTTTATACCACCTATAAAAATGGTGTTTGGGGTATGGTTTATTATTGTTTTAACCACATTAGAAGATGGTGCCCCATACTTAGCTAAGTCAACTTACAAGCTGAATTCTGTGGTTTATACCCTCTGGTTATTTAACATAGCCAAATAGATGATGTTCCCATTAAAACCTCCATTTATAAGGGATTATCTCCATGGCTATGTTAGTCATAACCAGATGGTATATCGAACTAGTTGATGGATGTTAATCAACTTTCAACTGCAAGGTGGGACCCCCAGTTTGATATTTCACTGCTGGGTCGATTGTAGATCGACCTTTATGTTCTTAGTTCTAATGTGATATCCTAGGTGCAACTATACAACTAAATTCTTACTGGTGCTTAGTAGGGAATGAGGGCTATTAATAATCATCCCATTCCCCCATTCCCATCCATTCCCTACCAAGCACCAGTAAGAATTCGATTCCCAGTTGTACATCTTACTGCAAGGTGGTGCCACGACTCACGAGTTGTCGTCGATGGTTTTTTAAAGAAACACTTTCATTTGGGGAAGATTTGGGGATATCAAGAACCAGAAAAAAATCGATGGGGGGGATTTACCCTCTGGTAAACATACAAAAAACTGTGGAAAATCACAATTTTTAATGGGTAAATCAACTATAAATGGCCATGTTCAATAGCAAACTCTTAATTTACCAGAACGTAACCACAAGGCTATTCACTTAAATCGTCAGTAATTGGAAGATGAATATCTGGTATATTCCATTTTTTGGGGCTTATTTTTTGATATATTTGGGAACTGAAATATTGGGAACCGGAAAAATGGTAAAGTTAACCTATACCACTGGTTAAACCAATATAATCAGATATCAGGGGATTTAACTCACAAAGATAAGTATCTACCGATGAACATTCATTACCGACCATGAGGGGAAATATTTGGGACATCTAATGGGATATTTATAGAAACAACAATATGATATTTTGACCTAGTTTTAGCCATTTTCGATTTATGTTTGGGGAGAAAAGTGTAGGTTATGTTTTGTATGTATTTGAAACGAGAAAGGAGAAGAGTTTAGACACTTTTTTTAGGTGGGTAGGTTCATCTTACTTACTGGGCAGACATGTGCGATTTAAAAGATATGCGGCAAGCGTTATTCATCACCAAGTAATTCAAGCAAACATGACACTGATGTATACTGGAGTTAACATGAAATGTTCATCACCAAGTAATCACGTTATTCATCAATATTTCTCACCTA
Source organism: Cladocopium goreaui (assembly GCA_947184155.2). Lineage (NCBI taxonomy): Eukaryota > Dinophyceae > Suessiales > Symbiodiniaceae > Cladocopium > Cladocopium goreaui. Next base: position 153,719 of record CAMXCT020006616.1, on the reverse strand, counting down.
TACTTGGACATTGAACTCCAAAAAAAAACATGTGGAACGTGATTTTTGAGATCAATGTCCTAAAGTATAGTGTTCCATCCCTGCCCTCCACAGATATGAATAGCGATGTCAGGGGAGCGACTAGGATCCAACACACAATAGCAATAGCCACATGCTCCATTTTTCCTGCATGGGACGGGGGGGTGTCCCAATTTTCAAACATACCCAAATTTCAAATTTTACATTAATTTGGCTTTTGTATATACTGTATATATATATATAACATAAATATCCCCATTTATAGATGATGTCCCATGATATCCCCATGTTTGACAGTTGAACAGCTAATGTTTGATGGCAAAGCAGTCATCTATTAAACATCATTAATCAAATTATAGGGATATAAACATCATTATAGAAATGGTTATACATCCCTATAAGGTCAATTGGTTCATGAGAAACAAGAGTCATGTTGTGCGTCTGGGACGGATTTCTGTGTGTTTTGATATCTTTCAAGTAGTCTTATATTAGCATCTATCTGTGTTTGATAGTTAAACAGATCTTTGTATCGTTTATCAGATGTTAACAATGTTTAAACAGTGATCTATAAACAACTGGTTATTTTCCACTTCTATCCCCATGCTTTGGTCGTTTATGAGAAACACTATAGTCATGTTGTGCGTTTGTTGCCTGTTTGTTCAGGTACTACGGCGAGATGAATGACTACAACTCAGCCCACAGGACTGGGATCCGCAGAGTGGATGTGTGAATACCAGCAGAAAAATCTTCAGGAACCGACCCATTCACTGTAGATATAAACCCCATGTATACTATATGCTGGTTGGTGGTTTGGAACATGTGGATTCTGTTTCCATTCAGTTGGGAAGAATCATCCCAACTGACGAACTCCATCATTTTTCAGAGGGGTAGGGCTCAACCACCCACCAGATATATATATATACACACCATAAATCATAGTTACCACTGTTCATTTCTATCATTTCCTTCACGTTTCGTATCATGAAAAGTAACTCACGGACCAATCCAAAACTTGAGAGTGAACATGGATCCAGTTGTGTTTGCTTCTTGAACATCCTAAAGTGGCAGTATCAACCAGGTAAGCTATCAGATATTTGTTCTAACTATCAACCAGGTAAGCTATCATTAAAAAAAAATAGGTGCTAGATGTTAATGATGTTATCTGATCTCAAAACATTCTATCAGTTTGTTGAAACATCTAGAGTCTAGATCCTCAAAACATCGCCAGGGAAGTCTCCGAAAAAATCGCTGCTTTTTAACATCGCACCGGTTACGGGGTGACCAAATCCCATCCACAAAAGCATCGCGGATGTTGAGGGGTTTTTGATGTGGTAAACCTGCCATAAACATGTGATGATGAAAAGGATGATATACAGGATGATTTATGGAAGTGTATTGTTTATTGGGTTTACCATGTTGTTTCATGTTGTTTCAACATGACTGGATAAACTTGGGTTATTATAAACCCAAAAACATAGCTTGGATAAACCAATGTTGGTTTACCATTTGGATTATGTCTGGATGACCCCCCCCAGCTGATTGAAGTTCCCATTTCTAGCTAGACGTTGGCCTGGGAAATCCCCTACAAATAGAGGTTTATAGCTTGGAAAAACATGTCTATAATGGCCATGTCAGGAACCGATGTATTGGAGGTACCGATTCCATATATGTTTGGCCTATTTTTCAGGCCTATGTAAGGGAATATCCCCACAATTCATATGGCCTTATATGGTACAGTACCTCCAATTTAGGATCCTGAAATTCCCATTGAATAAAGACGGTTCTTTCCAGCAAGCCACGCTTGATTACAAGGTGTATATATATATATATAGTTAATGTGGTAAACCCAATACACATAGCATTTGGGGATGGTTTACACCATCCATCTATGGTAATATGGGGGATGGTTTATATTTGGGTTTACGAGATTAATAGAGGAATCCAAGAGAAACTATGGATAAGTGATATCCAATCAGCTCGACATCTTCATATTGGGTTTACCACATTACTTAACATTAGATTAACATGAGTTACATTACCACTTAATACAGTACATATTTTCATATACTATGAATATATAATATATGGTTATGAAAGAATCTAGGCTAATAGATATTATATATATATTATGATTATTATGGTTATATTAAACTGATACTAAGAATCTTAGGCTAAGATATTTTGAAAAAAGGTTGACATCTCCCTGGGAATATCTCTTCTTCGGCAAAAAGGACAGTGGAGCGAATGAGGCAACGTGGCATCGTGCCTTGGTACACGCGGTACACTTCGCTGCATGACATCGTGGCATCGTGCCTTAGAAAGGGTCCAAAGAATTATATACTTGTAGATCGGGGATTGAAACATGATGGTTAATATAGTTTAAGTTCACTTTATCTGTGGAGCAATATATTGATATGGTTGATATATCTATAAGATTGAAGCATATCCAGTAATTATATTGAACCATGGTTAATATGATTCAATAATTATATGTTAATATGGTTCATATGATTCAATGTCAACATGACTTTACGATTCGTTAGCATATGTTAATATGATCCCATAATCTGAGCGGCTCGGATTGTGCAACGCAACGAGAGAACTTGGGGCTGCTGGAATTTCTCGAAGTGACCGTAGAAGATTCAGAGCAAATGGAGCCCGCAGGGGCCGCTGCTGATGCTTCCGAGCACAGCTCCTTGAAGGCTGAGCCCCGGATCAGCCACCTGCTGAAGACCCAGCTGCGGTTACAGCTGAAGGCGGCAGCTCCACCCGCAGGCTGCGAGTGAATTCAACGCACCGAGAGTATGCCAAGCATGAAACATGGCGGAGGGCAGCCTTTGTGCCAACATCATGTTGGATAGTACCATGTGTATCCGTTTGTTGCCCATCTACTTTATTTGGTTGGTGGTTTGGATCATTTTTTATTTTTTCCCGAGAGCGTCTGAGCGCAGGGTTCTTCTAATAGTGGGGGTCTGTCAAACATTCTCACATCTTCACATCTTCTCTTCCTCACATCCTCACATCTTCACATCTTCTCATCGTCACATCTTCTCATCTTCACATCTGCTCATCTTCACATTTTCTCATCTTCACATCCTCACACCTTCACATCTTCTCATCTTCACATCCTCACATCTCCACATCTTCTCATCTTCATATACTCACATCTTTACAACTTCTCATCCTCACATCCTCACATGTTCACATCTTCTCATCCTCCCATCTTCACATCTTCACATCCAAACATATTCACATCTTCTCATCTTCACATCTGCTCATCTTCACATCTTCACATCTTCACATCTTCTCATCTTCACATCCTCACATCTTCACATCTTCTCATCTTCACATACTCACATCTTCACATCTGCTCATCTTCACATCCTCACATCTTCTCATCTTCTCATCCTCACATCCTCACATCTTCAAATCCTCACATCTTCACATTCTCTCTTGCCCTCTTGCTCTCTTGCCCTCTTGCTCTCTCCTTCTTTTCTATTTCTCTCTTGAAGGCGTGGGGCAGTGCCAACGAGACGGCACGTACGCAACCTTTTCGCACGAAATGAAGTTCGATCGCCAAAAGCTGAGGTAAAATTGCGATTTGCAAGTTGTCCGGCGCAACTGTTTCGCACGAAATGAGGTTTGATCGCCAAAAACTGAGGTAAAATTGCGATTTGCAAGTTGTCCGGCGAACTCGTTCGATCGCCAAGAACTGCGGTAAAATTGCGATTGCAAGTTGTCCCGCGCAACCCTTTCGCACGAAACGAGGTTTGATCGCCCAAAACTGAGATAAAATTGCGATTTCACGGGTCCGGTCTCTGTGCGTAAACGTGTTTGTGTGTAAAAGTTTCTGTGTGTAAAAGTGTGTGTGTGTGTAAAAGCGTCTGCGTGTAAAAGCTTGTGTGTAACAGCGTCTGTGTGTAAAAGCTTCTGTGTGTAAAAGTCTCTGTGTGTAAAAGTCTCTGTGTGTAAAAGTCTCTGTGTGCAAAAACGTCTGTCTGTGAAAAGTTCTGTGTGTGAAGTAACTATACGAAAGATACGATGCAAACTATTGTTTTGTGTTTGTGATATATCGTCTCGTCTGCCTATAATACATCTTTAATATATTGTCTTGTAATATAGTGTCTCCATACTAACAACAGAAGACTCTGCTCCTCTACGCTCTCGGGCATCCGTCGTCTAGTTCCATATATATATATATATATGGGAATAATAATCCCAACTGACTTTCATATTTTCAGAGGGGTAGGTATACCACCAACCAGTTTATGTAAAGATGTAAAATCCAAACATTTTTTGAAGGGGGCCTTAAGGGAAGGGGCCCTCCAGCTACAACCCGGTCCATCCACCATCGAAGCGAATTGCCGTAAACAACATTTCCTTTCCTATTGAGGGGGCCCTTCCTGCAACTGATGATTTATTTCCAAAAATAAATGAACATTTCAGGAAAATAAATGAAAACCATGTAAAAATCAATGAAAACTCCGGAACAATGAATGAAAACAAGTGAAAACTGAATGAAAACCATGCACAAATTGAAGAAAAACATTGACAAATTGAAGAAAACCATTGAAAAATGGAAGAAAACCATGGAACAATCGAAGAAAACCATAGAACAAGTGAAGAAAACCATGAAAATTGAAGAAAACCATGGAAAAATTGAAGAAAATCATAGACAAACCAATGAGAACGATGGAGAACTCGATAAACACCATTGAAACAAATCATGAGACCAGTGGAAAAAAATATGAACAGTGCGAATGAAAGATTTTAGCTACAAAATACAGCACATGAGAGATTTTAGCTGCAAAAACCAAGGAAGGGAGCCTGGACGACCAAAGAAAATAATGAAAAAACATATGCCAACTTAATTTCGCCCCTGATTAAACCGTTTAAGCTATTCACACATGGATCAACCCACTTTGAAGTTTTACTAATCAGGTTTATTATGGAAATGGAAAATCTGCATTTATAGATGATTTCCCAGCCATAAACCTCGATTTAGTGAGATTTCTCAGGCACCAGAAAACCAATTATATCCCCATTCTACCACCATTTTTCTTGGTTCGGTCACCATTTGTGTTGGTAAAATCACACTTTGTATCATTTTGTTGCACGATTCTTTGCTATTTAGTCACCATTTTTAGTGCTGAAATTGCACTTTTTAGCGGTGAATTTACCATCTTTGATGCTTAACTCACCAGTTTTAGTCGCGACTCTTGATCCAACAAAAGGAAACTCGTGGTCCAGAGGCGGGCAGGTGGAGGCAGCTGGCTTCACAAGAAGCAACAACGTCCGCCGATTGGTACCCTTTGCTCTTGGACAAACTTGCCGAGTCGGTCATCGTAATATCAGGTGCCCCCAATGTCGGCAAATCCAGCCTAGCAGTTCACCTGGCCAAGACCTTGGGTTTGACACGTACAAAGACTACGAGCAGGAATTTCTGGCTCTTTGCGCGAAACAAGAGGCCTTATTTCTCCTTTTGGATATACTGCACTGATTCGTTTTGGAATGAGGAAGAGCAAGTCACCATGTTTAGTACCTTTTGAGTGGCAACATCGCAATTCTTGATGCTTAAATCACCATTTTTGCTGCTTAAATCTTGTTCAATCAGCATTTTTGCTGCTTCAATGGCCATTTTCTGGCGCTAAAAAAGACTTCCCAAAAAAAAACTAAAAAGTGCCGCTGAGGTGCTCACGCCCTACTTAGATCGATCCCTGCTGGAGACGATCTATCGCGCAGTGGGGCAGTGCCTCCGTTGGTATCGCTGGAGATGACTTTCTGGTGCCAAGGGGGAATGCAACCAACTATAAGCAACTATATTTGGGATAAATGGTATATTCAACTATAACTTACAACCAACTATATTTGGGAATACAACCAAATAATCATCCGGTTATGGAATATCAATGGAATATAAATGGTGAACCATCTACATTTGGGGATTTTAATGGATGTTAATGGGATTTTAATGGATTTTAGTTGAGTAATGGAGTTCATCCCAGTTAGTAAGTGGATTATAACCCCAGCTATAAGTGAACCTTGCCCCTGCTTTTCCCAGTTATAACCAGGGTTTTTTCACCTACTTACGAGCCGTGGGGGTGAACCACCAAGATGGAAATACAACCCTCTACATTTGGGATAAATGGTATATTCATGGAACTATAACCAACTTTCACCGGTGCCCGGGTTGGCGACCTGCACCGGTGCCCGGGTTGGCGATGGTATGCTTACATAGCATGGACAGTTCAAGCATTGAGGTGCAGGTGGACAGCGAGTCGATGGCCAAGCACATGTCCCCGGCATTGGATGGCTTTCTGCACACCTTTTCGCCTCTCATTGGCTTGTCAGGCCACGTTTCACTGTGTGGCTGGCTGCATTCGAAGGAAGCGCTGACAGCGGCCAGTCGCGGGAATGACAGGATGGATGTGATTTTGCATGATGCTAGCAAGTGTGATGTGACAGTGGTCGCCGTGGGCTCGAACGCGTTGGAGCTCGAAGCCATTCCGATGGGAAGCAAGATCCTCATCTATGCTGGTCCAACCAAATCTACATTTGGGATATCAAGATAATTAATAGAGGATTCATCAACGGGGGATTAACCAATAGACTGGAACAATGGTATAATATGGTATAATATTGTATAATATGGTATAATATCATCTGGTTCTGGGATATATGGAATATCAATGGAATATCAATGGAATATCAATGGTGAACCATCTACATTTGGGGATTTTAATGGATGCTAATGGGATTTTAATGGATTTTAGTTGAGTAATGGAAAGGTGAGGATTGTTCATCAGTGCTATGGGAATACAACCATCTACATTTGGGATATCAATGGTATATGGGATTTATGATGATTTCTGATGGATATATCTCTAGTAATCTATAGTGAGATGGGATTATAATCCAACAAACTCTGGTTGGTGGTTTGAAACATTTTTTTCCATCTCATATATGGGATGTCATCCTTCCCACTGACGAACCCATATTTTTCAAGATGGTTAAAAACCACCAGCCAGATCTACATTAGGGATATCAATGGTATATTCATGGGAAAAAATTAGGAGGAGACTTTTCGTCTGGTTTAATGGTATGTATTCATGGGAAAATCCCCGATTTAATGGTAATTTAATAGGATTTAATGGGGTCCATCCATATCCATGTATATCTGGTTGGTGGTGACTGGAACATTTGGATTATGTGATGGTTAATAGTGGTTAATAGGCTATAAACCGACAACTATGGGAATATTATGGTGATCTGATTGGTGGTGACTGGAACATGAATGGATAATTTTTCCATTCAGTTGGGAATTTCATAGTCCCAACTGACGAACTCATATTGTTCAGAGGGGCAGGTATACCACCAACCAGATGTCCATGTCATATATATATATATCTAATTTATATATATATATATATATCTAGTTTATATATATATATCTCTCTCTAATTTATATATATATAATTTATATATATATATACCACTGGCCACCAATTTGAATGGTTTGCACGTGGTTGATTAGCTACTTCCTGGAATGCACACGCAGGCGGTTTTAGTTCAAACATGGTGGAAATGTAGGGGGATCTTCCACCAATTTGACGGTACTGGGAGAATGAAGCATTCAACAGTGCCATTTCTTATGGCATACCCTCTGGTAAACATACAAAAAACTATGGAAAATCCCAATGTTTAATGGGAAAACTCACTATAAATGGCCATGTTCAATAGCTATGTTAGTTTACCAGAGGGTACCTCATTTTGAGCCCAGATAGGAAATGCGAGTAAATGTAAGTTGATGAAAGTGGTCAAGTGTCCTGATGAAAGTAAGTCCGCTTTGGGTTTATCATGTGTTATCCCATGTACATTACTGGGTTGCAATCCTGATTCCAAAAGCAGCAGTTGGACTATTTCTCTGGACTCTGGACATGATGAGCTAAGCAGATGGAGGTCAACTGCCGGGTTTCCTGAATTTCGATGAGATTTGCATGGATACCCTCTGGTAAACATACAAAAAACTATGGAACATCACCACTTTTAATGGGTAAATCCACTATAAATGGCCATTTTCAATAGCTATGTTAGTTTACCAGAGGGTATTTTTTGGAGCAAACATCACTTGGAAATGGTGCTGAAATGGTGGGGCCTGTGGATATTTGGAGGTTGATAGGCTAGTTGATAGGGCAAATATGGCCAGAATCAGCCCTGAATGGACTTGTGGTAGACCCTACAAAACATAGGTGTCCGGAGTAATTTGTGCGGAGTCCTTTTGACATGATCAACTGCGAACTGAAGAAAGAGATGCAGATGAGGTCCATAACAACATGAAACGGCCACAGATCCAGGAGCTGCAATGGCCGCAGGGCCGACAGTTCTCTACTTGTAACCCCACACCACTATTTCTTTCAAAATCCCATGTTCTGTGCTTGACATCATAGTTCGCTCACCATTTTCTCCTGACCAAATCGCAGCATTGGGGGTTGTCTGAACATAGAATGGTCACCAAATCAACTGATGATTTATCATGTTCATCCACTTTCCCGATCAACATTGCCATACAACTAGTGGCTGGTTGGTGGTTTGGAACATTTGGATTATTTTTCCATATATTCGGACTTTCATCATCCCAACTGACTTTCATATTTTTCAGAGGGGTTGAAACCACCAACCAGATTATTATTAACCATCATTAACCATATATTAACCATTATTAACCATATATTAACCATTGAAATCCCATTAAAATTATTTCCCAGATTTATGCTAAAACCTTCCGATTTGCCCCGTGGGGAAACCCCGCATTTGCCTAGGCCGTTGCCGGAGGATGAAGGAGAGCAGAGACCAGCACCTCCCGACGAGATGGAGGAGGAGATTCCAGAGGAGGATTGAAGGCACCCTTGGGGTTTTGGTCGGATTGTCATGGATTGTCTGTTTGTTTTTTTTTCGAAATTTGAGGTGATTTTATCCAGAAGAGTCAGGAATTATGTTTCTTGTTTAGATTTTGATGTGATTTGACATGCTTTAACCAGAAAAATGTGGAGTGATTATTCTTTAATCTGTCAACAAATTGGATTCAACCCACAATGGTGGGATATTGTGTATCTACCCCTGAGAGAATGGAGGTTTCACCAGCCAATTTAACACTAATAGCATGATGATTTAGCATGATTTATGTAGAAAAAAACATTGGGTGATTTTCGTGGTATGGTGATTTCAACCTTCAAAATTGGCTATTTGACCATAACAGGTTTTGATTTCAACTATACTGGCATATCATCGAGATATCATCCATAATCGATGGGATCTGTTCATCCATAAGGGGGGCTAAAGCTGTGAGTTTCCCAAATGTGCAACTTTAGCGGGGGTATCATAGTGATATAATAAGTAGTCAGAATATCAATCCAGAAGGGTAGATGATGGGATATACAACCAGCAACATGACGTTCTAACTCTCAGCAAATGCCTAAGTTTTTGCTGGGAGATCACCCATTGAGTAAGTATTGGATGATATTCCGATATTCTGGGTCGATGGTGATTTGGTTGATGTTGGTGGTTGATGGTGTTTTTTTTTATGAGATTTCATCAGTGGGTTAGTAACATAACTATGGAAAATCACTTTTTTTAATGAGAAAACTCACCATAAACAGCAATTTTCAATAGCAAATGATGTGAGTCATAGCCAGAGGGTAGATGTTATTTCAACAATCGGGAGTGTTGGATGGAACGCCAAAACTGTGAGTTTGATTCTCTGTGTCATGGAATGATTGCCTACAGTAGCACCAAAAACTTACTGGTGCTTAGTAGGGATTGGATGGGAATGGGGGTTGCTGGGATTATTATTAATTGTTATTGTGGATCATTATGATCATTCCCTCCTTCCCTACTAAGCACTAGTAAGAAAAAAGAGATACGGAAGTAGTAGTGTACCATGATCATCACATTCCGATCCTATGAAACATCCCTATTCTATGGTCCCAAATATGTGATCTCATCCCTTACTTTTACCATGTTTTTGTGGGGTGTGGTGTTTAATTTTAGGGGGAAGGCATTCATAAGAATGATGTTGCTGATTTCCCATTAGTTCAACTAATCCCTTAGTAATGATGAGTAAATGATGATTAGCCATCGAATTCCCTCCAGTTTCAGGCCCATTTGGAGTCCTAAAATGGGGATACCCCAAAACCATGGGTTTCAAGACTAAAGTAGTCTGGTTTTGGATGATTGGGGGTACCCCTATTTCAGGAAACCTCCATTTGATGTTGCTGCAAATCGTTCCAATCTCATCACAGCTTCTCAGGACATTGTCCTCGCGCCAATGCTGCGCGCATCGTGGGATCGCCGAACAGCCAAGCTAGCTTTAGGAAAATGGATGAGAATGGCCCATTCATACAGGATCTACCATGATTTACCTATCAAACATGCTGGTTTTCCAGTTCGCTATGTTAAAGCACCAAAGGGTAAGTACTGAACCATAATGAATAATGATACTGGAACATGGAACAAACATAGCTTATATTCAGAATCAGTTTCCCTTATCTTGCAGAGTATCTAAGATTAGCCATGATCCTTAAGAAAATTGGATGAAACTTGTGTAAGTGATGGAGACTTGTTGGAGATTAGCCATACTCTAAGACACATCCCCATCATATAAGATAGCCATCCTCTAGCTTCATCTAATATTTGTGATCCCATGCCAGGGAAAATTGGATGAACCAGTCAGACATCTCCAAAATCTCGACCCGGCGACGCAAGTAGGACCCAACTAAGTTTCGGCTGGATTGCCATTTTAACCAACTAAGTATGGTAGATATATCATGATATATCTATAGAATTCTACAGATATCTATGGTTCCTATATTCAATGGCCATGACTCAGGAACCGATTTATTGCAGGTACCTACCATATATAAGGCCTATGTAAGGGAATATCCCCAGCAATTCATATGGCCTTATATGGTACTAACGTGCCTCCATTTTAGGATCCTGAAATTCCCATTGATATATGTTAATTTTATTTGGAATGACTATGATCCCCCATCACTAGGTTTTATCAGGGATAGGAATCTATGTCGTATTCCATCGTTAGATGGGCTCATGAAGCAACAAATCTTACGGGCGCCACGACATGTAACTATCCCAAGTACCTCATGGATCCATATGGAGGTTTCCTAAAATAGGGGTACCCCCAGTTCTCATCTATTTTTAGATTGGGATGATGTACTTGTAATCCAAAGACCATGAGAATCTGGATACCCTCTGATAATTTGTTCCATAGCTATTGAAAATGGCCATAGAAATAGTTGATTTACCCATTAAAAGTGGTGATGTTCCATAGTTTTTTGTATGTTTACCAGAGGCTACTTCCAACAGGTTCCAGCGATCTCTCTGAGCAAAAAACATGTTACCTCCAACACGGAGGGTGAGTCGGAAGACTGGGTCGAAGCTATGGAAGGCGCAAGGCGGAGTTGAAGAAGCTGAAGGGATTGGTTGATAACTATCCCAAGTACCTCATGGATCCATAAAGAGGTTCCTACCCCCAAATCATCCATTTTAATAGGATTGTCCATTATAAACCATCCATTTTGGGATACCTCCATTTATGGAAACCCGCATATGAGGAGTTGAAGAGGTTAAAGTTGGAAGGTAATCCAGAAACTTTGTCGGCGGAGTTGAAGATATGGACATTGGACAAAGCACGGCTTTAACTATCCCCATGGATAGGAAGTCTTTGGGGCATGATTTGGGTGGTTAATTAAGTACCTTCTCAGGAGGTGTTTGGATCCTTTTGGATCCATAGGGTACATGGGTTTGTCTGAAGATGAGGTATACCCCCACATGGCCATTTTAAATAGGGATAATGATGATAATCCCATGGATTTAGAGGCTGTTCCCCTAAATTTTCAGACGATGAAACCTATAAAATACCCTCTGGTTATTTAACATAGCCATGGTATTGATGGCCCGTTTATAGATGGTTTAGTTATTAAAAATGGTGATTTTCCATGGCTATGTTAGTCATAACCAGAGGGTATCCATAATTTTTATGGGAATCAATATCCATCTACATCCCTACATCATTAGAAATCCATATAAAATCCCACTTTTTGGGGGGGTTCACCAGGGTACCAGGGCGAAGTGTCCGCCATGGCTACATCGCCTCCGGGTAAAGTCACATAGCGAACTGGAAAAGCACCACCTTTTATAGGTCAATCATCTATAAATAGGCAATTTTCCCGTAGTTATGTTATAAATAACCAACTAAGTATGGTATATAGATATATCATGATACATCTATAGAATTCTACAGATATCTATCGTTCGTATATTCAATGGCCATTTCAGGATCCTAAATTGGAGGTACCTACCGTATGTAAGGCCCATTTTTCAGGCTTATGTAAGGGAATATCCCCAGCAATTCATATGGCCTTATATGGTACTAACGTACCTCCATTTTAGGATCCTGGAATTTCCATTGAAGTTATGTTAGTTTAGTGGAGGGTAGCTCTTGTTGATTGAAATTCCATGTCTGATGGCATTCGGAATTGTTTTTGGTAGTATGCTGATCTTTATGTATCATTGCAACATCCAAGATTGGTAGTTTCAAACATGTGTTTGATGCATTAATGAATGTAAGAATCAAATTACTTAATTACTGGTTGGTGGTTTCAAACATGTTTCATTTTCCATTTCATATATGGGATGTCATCCTTCCCATTGACTTTCATATTTTTCAAGATGGTTAAAACCACCAACCAGATTACAATATTTCATGATGTTTGATCGGACATTCAAGGCCAAACTCGCGGGGAATCAAGATGAAGTCTGACTGTTTTCTTCCATTTTTTTCGGTCATCAGATTTTTGCGTAGCGAAGGACATCTACCCAAGTAACTGCAAGTTACACTGTAACTTGCTTACATATGCTTACATCAGATATGGATACCATCTGGTTATTTAACATAGCCATGGAAAATCACCAGTTTTAAGAATGGTAAACCTCTATAAATGGGCTATTTCCCATGGCTATGTTAGTCATAACCAGAGGGTATCTGGTCATTTTTAAGTTGGTCGTTTCACCGCATGTTAAATCATGGTGTGACCTTTCGAGTTCATCACGTCAAACGTCCTCGACCTTGTGGACCGGACCCTAATTCGAGTCCAAAAACCGCAAAGTGTCACCGCGAATTCGTAAGCAGGATTTGAAGCAACAAAAATGTCGCTGGGCTGCTTGGGTAATCCCCTCCCCCTTCTATGAATACTCTCTGGTAAACAAACAGTTTGCTAATGAAAATGGCCTATTTAGTTCGTTGATTTACCCATTAAAAATGGTGATTTGCCATCGTTTTTTGTTAGTTTACCAGGCCGGGTATCTCCGAACCACACCCCTGTGATCAGATGGGGGTGTTTCGCACGATGGGATTCATCCATCCATAGGGCCTGATTCCCACCAGAATCGGAGCGTCAGAAGTTGCGAGATCGGGGCCCCTCACATTCTTATATACAGTACTCTTATAATATCATATAGATTATGTACTTGCGCTGTCTTTGGTTTACCACATCAAGTGCTGTACTATTCTTCATCTATACTGTACTCTAGTACTGTTTGTTTTGTCAGTAGTTGCGAAATATGTTTGAATCCAGGTTTGATATATGCATTGTTCATCTATATGCTCAATCTATTTTATGGGTTAGCATGTGCTTATACATCATATTTATATAATTTATATATATATAATTATATATACACATACTACATGTAGAGAGTGTGGAATGTATATATATATATATATAAATATAGATACACAAATTATATATACACACATCTACAAATCTATAATAAGATATACACAATATCATAGACTCATATATATATATACACATATACACAAACATACATACACAATTGAGATCCAATATATATATATACATACATATATATATATATGTATATATGTATACATGTATATATTTGATTAATTTCATATGCATATCCATCATATCTGTGATGACGATAGCAGTAGCCGTCAGGCATCGCCTTGGCCAAGCAGCAGCGCATCGATCGACGTTCGCTGAACTAGGCCTTGCCCTTGGTCAGCAGCCACGAGGCGTCGACGAAAAGCGGTACCGTGGCAGATTTCTAATATGGGTATAGAAATGTATAGAAGTTATTGGGGTTTATGGTGATTTAATGGGATTTCATGGGACTTTATGGTGATTTAATGGATTTTAATGGAGTTTAATGGGACTTTTTCTGGTGATTTATGGTGATGTTTCATGGATTTTAATGGTGATTTTTCATGGGATTTACTGGTACTTTAATGGGATTTACCCTCTGGTTATGTCAAAATAGCGATTGAAAATGGTGATTTATAGTGGATTTTCCCATTAAAAATGGTGATTTTACATAGTTATGTAAACGTTTACCAGAGGGTATAGAAGTTATTGGGGATTATGAACTATAGAAGGATATTGGAATATAGTCCAGAAGTTTTAGAATAGGGTATGTTTAGATCCGGATGTTCGGTCGTTCAGTCCCCACTACAATAGCTATGAAAATCCCATGGGTTTTCGGTGCGGAAAAATCTCATTTCCCCATGACAATGGCCGTCCGGGGAGAAGAGCTCCATTGTCATATTCTCGATGAAGTATATCCCAGGATGCCAGTTCAGTATAGTTTTATTACATGTTTTTTACCAAGAAAATCCAATAAAAACTAGTTTTATTATATATATTTTTTTACTAACATAATACTTATAGTTTTATGATATGTTTTATATATTCTATAGTTGGATATCCTATTGTCTCTTACTAATTCTTAGATATCCAACTATACCAGACACTCGATGTCCATTAAATTGTTGGCTACATATCCCAGGTCAAATTGGTATGACATATATCCTATTGATTCCCATAGTATCTCGATATAAAAACAAAACCCATGATAGGCTCAATTCACTATAAATCACCATGGTCAATCGCTATAAATCATGATAATTTCATGGGATTTAGCCTCTGGTTATGTCAATTTATAGCGATTGATAGTGTGGTGATGGAGTTCGTGGATACCAATTTTCCTCCTGGCCAACCATCATTAATGTCAATGTAAACATACCCACTTGGTGGCGAACTACCCACGGCTCGTGGCCATGGGATATAACCCCAGTGATAAAAACATGGGATAAGGAGCGGGTTAATCCACTTTTTTGATTGGGGATATAACTCACTTACGAGCAGTCGGATGAACCACCAAGCATGTTTGATAGTTGAAGCCTCTACTTAGATAAGCAACCGGAGTCGTTAACTATAGTTGGTAACTAGGTGCTAAACTATGATTTCTACCGGTTGTCTTGGCCAGTTTCAAAAAACCACTCAAGAAACCCAGGGCCGTCGAAGTCCTTCTCGTTAGAGTGAGGGGTTATGATAATCCACTCATATAGGGAATATCCCTATAATCTCCCTATAAATTAGAGTATAATGGGGGTTTTAAGTCCAGTTATATATGACATATCAGACATATCTCAACCCATATGCTCCATGTATGGAATATTTACCAACATTTGCCCCAAAAATCAACCAGTTTTGTAGGTAAATATACCAGCACCATGGAGCATATGGGCAATAGTTGCGCCCAAAATTCGGAGATGTTGGCATCGACCAGGCCACCATGAATGAGCTCCACTCCGCCTTCTTCGACTACGCGTGGCTCGGGCGGCCTAACAGTATGGCCATAGTTATGGCCCAACAGTTACCCTCTGGTTATGTCAAAATAGCGATTGGAAAATGGCCCAGTCGAAATAGTGGATTTATCATTTATCCATTAAAAATCGTGATGTTCCAGCAAACTGTTAAATTACCAGAGGGTAACAGTTTTTTGTATGGATGATTACTGTTAGTTATGGCCACGAAAATAATGATGGCCATAACATAACAGTTCGGCCATAACAACTTACAGTTAGTCCATTCTGGGGCCATTTTCACCATCTTTTGGGGGGGTCCTAGAATGGGGGTACCCCAAAAATGGATGGTTTACAATGGATGGTTTAACCATCAATGGTTGAATTTGGGAGTGGAAAATGCATGGAAAATCACCAAAAAAAGACCATGGGTTTCTGAAATGGTTGAAGAAAACTGAAATGGTCGTTCATGACTTGGATGATTTGGGGGTACCCCCATGACTTAGGAGACCTCCATTTGGTGGAAAAACTGACCCATACCCAGAATGGAAAAAACCCTGAGCTTCTGATTTGTTTTTATCTACGAATCTACAAATAGCCATGGATTTGTAGATGATTCTTCTAGGAAACCATTTGCCCTCTGGTAATTTAACATAACTATGGAAAATCACCATTTTTGATGGGAAAATCCACTATTTCTATGGCCATTTTCAATAGCTATTTTGACATAACCAGAGGGTAGGAAAAACATTGACCCATCCCCATCCCCTATTGGAACAAAATCTACACATGGTGCCATTTCTCCATGGTTTTCCTTGGGTGCCATGGTCGTTGCACGGTGACCCCACCAGGTCATACCACCATTGATATGGAACTAGAATGGCCAATACAGGGATTCCCCAAGAATGCTGGGATTGCCATACCACGCATAGCATGCTTTGAGCATGGCACATATAGGTATATGAGATATCTTATATATATATATATGTATGTATGTATGTTTACCAATATTCTTTATATTAGCCCAAAGTTGTTTTTTGAACCAATCAACAACAGATTTCTTGTCAAAGCTCAAAGTAAACCAACCAAACTTGGGATTTCTTGCATCAAACTGTGTGTTCTCTTTCGCGCATTGTGTTTTTTTGTTAGCCAGAACTTGGGATAGGATCCAACCACGGGTAGATCATCCCCAAAAAAGGCTAGATGTTTATCCCAACGTTGATTGTGAAATCCGAAAACCCTTTGGTAAACGTTTACATGACTGTGGAAAGATCCACTATTTTCAATAGGTAAATCAACTATTTCGACTGGGCCATTTTCAAGTTCGCATACTGTAAACGTTTACCAGAGAGTAATTCTTGGCTATACATCCCATGATATCCAATGATAAAAACCCATATCCTATATATTCCCATAGTACATCTCCAATATATTCTCATGGTCTTGAGTTGTTCAAATATAGCCCATCACATCCCAGTATTATCCCCAACCGTGAAGCATATCCCTATACCCCAACTGGTTGGTGGTTTGGAACATTTTTCCATACATTGGGAATAATCATCCCAACTGACTTTCATATTTTTTCAGAGGGGTAGGTATACCACCAACCAGCCAATCATTCCCTTTGTTTCATTTGTAGAATCCGTATTGTTCCTAGATAAATCACCATAAAATGGTTTACTACTATTTCTAAGAGGTAATCCCTGTGTCAATCCACATTTGTCGACAGAGAAGCTCTAAACTGTCGCATTTATTGGACATATCCAAGCCATGAAAATGAGTCGTTATGTTCCCATATTTTCCCAGTTGGAAATCCACTGCTTGGGAATCGATCTGTGTTTTTTTCGATTCTGGGATTCCTTCAGCAAGTCAAGGTATGAGTACCCTCTGGTAAATTAACATAGACCCTGGCAGATAGGGGTTGGAAGACTAGTTTCCATTAAACATTGGTGATTTTCACGGTCTATGTTAAGTTACCAGAGGGTATATCCCATGATATCCCGCAGATATTTATCCCAATGAAGGCTTGCTTGTATATCCCACGCGTTGGCGCCCATGGTTTTCTGAAAATTCACGGGGCTTCAGGTTTCACCATATCCTGCTAGCTGATGTGGAATTCTTCCAAGTCAAGGTGAGATTGGTGTCACGGTGAAGGTATACTGCTCGGGTTTTTTCAAAGACTGGATCACAGATAATGGATATCATCTGGGTGATTTTTTTCGTGACCTCACTGTTTTTGGGTCACTGGAATTATGCTTAGGATACAGCCTTGTTTCAGGTTAATTAATTATTCAATCTGCCCTGATATGATGGTAATATCATGGAATACCACAGGGTCCAGGGTGGTGGCTCAGTTTCTTAGCTAGGTTGGTGCAAAGTTCATGAGCTTTTCAAGCCTGGATTGATCGGTTGAGATGACGAATATGTTTTAGGATGGATTGACACATGTTAAAACCACCAACCAGGTATAGGGAACGTATTTGTTTGTTTTAGGGGGCTTACCCTCTGGTGTCATCAAACGTGGCTAGCTGGGAAACATGGGTGATATATTATTTTGTTTGTTTCTTGGTTCTTGGGCAATCTGTCACAACCAATGTCTTGACAGATTCCAGCAATTGTTTTTGAGGGGACAAATCGTCGATGTGGTTTTCGTGATCCAATCAAATTACCCTCCAAAATCATCAGCTCTACGGCTAGAAAAAATCGATCAAAAATGAAGGAGTCATTGGGAAAATCATCTATAGATGGTGGATTTTCCGTTGCTATGTTCCATTTATAGATGATTTTTCCATTATTATTATTATATATATATACGTATATATATATATATATCCATCATTCGGCATTTTTTATTGCCACGTGTGATTACCGGATAGTAAATTTGCTGTCAGGAATTGTGGGTCATGTTCTCAGGTGGTAAAAAGTGGCCCCCCTTGAAATCTGCACTGCCCACGGGCCTGGCAGCGTCTTAGATTCCGAATGGAGGGGCAGGTTGTGTTGATGTTGATCTTGGTCACCCAACAATGACTCCAAATCAAAGAAAATTAAGTTTAAGAAAACCAATATCTAGAATTAAATGTTTGATTCTAGGTTAAGATTCTAGATATTGGTTTTTGAGCATCAACCAATATCTAGAATCTTCGCCAAGTGATATCGAAATCTCTACCCTTCCCAATGATGCTCATAATGTAGCTGCAGCGAGAGCAGTGGAGCACACCAAAGAGGTAGAGCCTGAGTCTTCAAGGTGATGCTCCCCCAAGAAAACTAGTTCGATATATCTACATAATCTACATATGGAGGTTTCCTGGAATGGGGATACCGGGATACCCCTTAAAATAGATGGTTTATTTCATGGAAAATCTGACTTAGGAGGATTTGGGAGTCTCCCAACTTTTAAGAAAACCTCCATGAATATCTACCCATATATCTATGACTATACCATAAACTCATAAACCACAAGCGAACTTGGCACCAACTGGACGGTTTTTTTTGGATCTGGGGAGCCTCTTGAGCACCTCTTTGGGCTTGACGCTATCTCAGCGACTGAATGTCAAACAGATCTGGTTGGTGGTGACTGGAACATGACTTAATAGTGATGGTTAATAGTGGTTAATAGTGGTTAATAGTGGTTAATAGGCTATAAACCAACAACTATGGGAATATTATGGTGATCTGATTGGTGGTGACTGGAACATGACTGGATTATTTTTCCATATATTGGGAATTTGACTATCCCAACTGACGAACTCATATTTTTCAGAGGGGTTGGTATACCACCAACCAGAAATGCTTCAGAAGCTGACGCTATCTCAGCGACTGAAAATTCTTGATGGGCAATTGATGCCAGCATTAGATTCAAACTTTCCCCCAAGGAATTAGTTCTTGCCCGACTTCAAGGTGCTTACTGTAAAACATCGAACTAACCCGGGGCCCGGCTTCAAGGTTTGAGTCATCACAAGCCAAGTTCGTTTCGTTTCGGCATCAGGTTGTACCCAAACGTTTACAAGATGGAAAACCCATGGACAAACACGACATTGATCTACATTGCTGCGGCTTTCCACAGCAAAGTTCTGTCGATCCCTCTGGTCATTACAGTAATGTGGGTAAAACCATGTCTGGTTGGTGGTTTGGAACATTTGGATGATTTTTCCATATATTGAGAATAATCATCCCAACTGACTTTCACTCCATCATTTTTCAGAGGGGTAGGTATTTGAAACCACCAACCAGATATATTATATTATTAACCATCATTAACCATATAATAACCATTAATATTAGCCGTTAATATTAATAGTATATGAAACCAACCAATGGTAGGTGGCTCAACCACCAACCAATCCTGAGTTTTTTTCCGGCATTTGGGCCGCCCAAATGTGATGTTATTCTTGGTTATTGTTTGTTATTGTTGGTTATTGTTGGTTATTGGTTAACTATACATATGTTAAGTATGTGTTTGTTGTGGTTATATGTTTAACTATGTGTTTGTTGGTTATTGTTGGTTGATGTTTCCCCATAAATCAAACCAAATTCCAAACGCTTCGCCAAGTTAAGTCATTAACCAATTTCTGAATAATTGATTGCTTGAGTTCCCGTTTTTTTGATTGGTTCTTATTTACCACAAAAGACAAGATAATAACCATACAATATGCATCAACATGCCATCATGGTGTTAGGTTTGAACATTTTGTTTGAACATACAAACGATAGACTAACATAAATTGAAGTGTAACATTAATATTAAGAAAATATCCAACCATCCCCATTTTATCATCAATTTATATCGGTGGTTTATGACATTGTTTTACTAAAATTATTAGGGCTATTATAGGGATATTCCATATATAACTGGATTTACAGGCCATTGTATATGGAATATCCCTTATCCATATGATATGCATTTAATATCCCTACAGTATCCATATGATATCCCCATATGTTCCCTAGAATATCCATATAATATCCCTATAATATATGGGTTTTACTCACATTAAACCATCTGAAAGCACCGAATCTCAAGGGATCGATCGGCAGGAAACTCCCGTGGAGCTGCGTCATTGGGCGCCAAAGGGGAAGAAGGACGGCGATGGATTTTCGGATGTCTGGATGAAGCCACTAGCCATGGAAAGATCCACCATGTTTAAGTTCGGTAAAAATGGTAATTTGGGATGGTTTATGGCATTGTTTTACCCACATTGTTGGGGATAGTTTTCCAATAACTATGGAAAATCACCATGTTTACTAGGTAAATCAACGAACTAAATGGGCCATTTTCAATCGCAAACTGTTAAATTACCAGAGGGTAACTAATCATGAATGCTGATTCAACCTTGGTTAGATACTTTTCGTTCTTTACTCTTTTGCTATCAATGGTTTCTTGTACTAACCAGCTAAAATTTAGTTTGTTTTGGCCGGTATTTGAGATTGACCATGAACGGGCTTTGAATATCTGTGAATCTGGTCTCAATCTTAATGGGCGTTTACTTCGCTACTAATAATGTTTATAACGGGCTATGGAAAATAATGATCATAATGTGCTATATATTTATCTGGTTGGTGGTTTGGAACATTTGGATTATTTTTCCATTCAGTTGGGATTAGTGACCCCAACTGACGAACTCCATCATTTTTCAGAGGGGTAGGTATTTGAAACCACCAACCAGTTTTTTGTTTATTTTCCCATGGGATAAACCGCCACCTCTGGGGATGTGGCTTGTTGTTTTGCTGTTTTGTTTGAAATAAGGTGTCTTAAGCAAACCCAAGATTAATTATCTATGAATTGGTATTTATGATTGCCACTGTTTCTGGAGACTATTAATAGATTATGATTTTCTATTAACTATAATGAACCATTTATGTATAAATATTGATATTTTGTTCAGGGAATTAATAGCCTAATAGCTTGTCTTAAGGTGATCATTTGATATAATATGAATACCTGATAGTGGGTTCTTAATTAGCTATGAATCAGGTATCAATATCAATGGCATAGTTCAAGTATTGCATTTGTATGAATTATCATTCAGCCAGCAACTAAGGGGCTATCAATTCGCTATTAGCGTTTTTAATGGCACAATTGTTTGGAAAGTGATAACCGGCTATGAATCGGTGAGATATGATGGATATATTGGCTATTCACGTGTTCTGTAGCATATCTGTAGCATATTCACGACATCTAAAAATGGGATATTTCTGTGACGTGGATCAGGATTTTTATGATCGAAATTCCCGATGAAAAAAAGGGGACGCCTGTTGGGATATGGTCCATTACCACGGTTGATTTTCGGAGGATGAGCATCCATTTGCCAGCTATTTTAGGGAACAGAAAGGTACTATGAATTTGATAGCCACATGTCGGCTGATGTGAAGTATGTACCATTCCATTTAGGAAAACAGTTGTAAGCCAGAATGTAGCTTGCCTATGTACGTCACTTTCCTTGTTTGTAGTGCTGTTGGTGATGGCTAAGAGGGTGATTCAAAGGTGACCAAACTCCATAGTGAAAGATGATGGGAGAAATCACACTTCATAGGGTGAAGCCTATGTTCTTTTGTCTTCAATTCATACATGTAGAGCAACATAGAAAGATAATCCCTTCCCCCGTTCATATCAAACAGTCCAAAGAAATCGTGGTAGGGGATGCAATCAGATATGACTGGGGACCATGTTGATGCTGTGTTTAATCTTAGGGGAAATTTGGGATGATTAGTGATTTGTGAATCCCATAGATTATACTCAAATATAGTTTATCATTTAGTGATTAGTGAAAATGTGGGATCCCTTCTGTGTTGAGTCCCATAGTTGAAGGGAAACATTGGGATCCAACTCCCCCAAAGCAGGCCTCATTCAGAATGGATGGTGAAGATTCGCCAAAAGAAATGTATTTTCTTTATGAGTCCTTAAGCGAAATCATACTACTGTGAATGGAAGAAATCCTGCACCAGTTGATAGATGGTTTATCCCATTATTTAAAGGGTTTTAACCATCCAAGGTGGTGCAGGATTTATTCCATCCACAGTATGATTGACTGATGATTCATTGTTTTAATAATCACTAATGATCCTGATAAAGCTTGTGATTAATGATATTAATGCAAATGTGGGGCCGTAAACGAAATCGCAAAGTGCATTCATAACTTCAAATAACGATGGCTTATGATACTTGTAAATATGGTATTCATGGGCTGAAACTAAACCAACAAACATCACTGCGGGGCCACACATTGAATCAGAACAGGTTATAAATCAACATAAGAACCTCTGTAGTTAACCTAGTTCTGTAACATTATAAATCAATTTAAGCTACCCTCTGGTTATTTGTTACATAGCCATGGAAAATCACCATTTTTAATAGGTAAACCATCTATTTCTATGAGCCATGAATCTATACCATGGCTATGTTAAATAACCAGATGGTAACGCTAAGATCATAAACCATAGTTACCATAGTTGCTGGACTTACTTACACCAACTATCGTGATTAGTCATGAGGGTTTCCATAAATGGGGTACCTCAATAGCTGGATGGTTTATTTCATGGAAAATCCCAACAAACAAATACAACAAAATGATGATTGCTTGGGGTACCCCCCATTTATGGCAACCCCCTGTATATACCGGTGATGATGCTCCTGCTTCGCAAAGAGTTTCTGGGGCAGGACAAGAAGAGGACCATCCGGAGCAACCTCCTGTGCCCTGGCGTTTGAAGCACCAGCGTGGCATGAAGAAATGGGAGGAGAAGTATGGGAGAAATCTGGATGAAGGATAGTACCCTCTGGTAATTTAACATAGCAAACTGGAACATAGCCCATTTAGAGATGATTTGCCTATTAAAGATTATTAAAGATGGTGGTTTTCAATAGCTATGTAACAAATTACCAGAGGGTATTTCTGATGAAGTTATGTTCTTCTATCGTTTGTATGTCCAAAAACATGTACATACCGCACACGCAACAATGGCAGATTATAAGTTGTGGCAAATCACAACCAAGCAGCAACAACAGGGACTTAAGCAATACCCTTTGGTAATTTCACAGTTTGCTATTGCAAATTGCCCATTTATAGATTGTTTACCTATTAGTCATGGTCATGTTCAATAGCTATGTTAAGTTACCAGAGGGTATTTCTGAACAAATATGTGGATGGGTCAAGACCTATTGCACTGATTGCTATTGTACTTGAGGGGATGAACATCCATTTGCCAACTATTTTAGGGTTCTTCAGGGTAGCGGAGTTTTCACTCATGCCCATATGGATACATGAGTGCATGATTGTTAGCTATGAATTGTGGGTTACCCTCTGGTAATTTAACAGTTTGCTATTGAAAATGGCCAGAGAAATAGTAGAATTTTCCATGACACAAATGCCATTTTCAATAGCTATCCATGGAATTTTACTAAATTGAGCACCATTTTTTCAATAGCTATCAATTGTTAATGGAAATTGTCCATATAAAATGATCCCACTTATAGTTGAATTTTCCATTCTTAAATTACCAGAGGGTACTAACTGGGCTTAGCCATTTCGAACTGGAATCATCCTCCAAGTAGGGGGGGCCTAGGCCCAGGGACTTGCGTTCTCCAGGGTTGCACCACTTGGGATTTCTGGGATGATCCTCCAAGTTTTTGAACCATCAAAAAGATCGAAAACGCAGCAGAATCCAGTACCGAAAGGCGCGGTTTTTCAATGAACATAATCTTTTTGATGGTTCTGCTATATTACATGACATTACTTTTAAGGTGTATATGTCATGGTGTTTTTATAAAAAGATATTAACCATAATATGACATGACATTACTTTTTATATATATCTTTTTGGGGATTACGGATTATATAAATAAGTCCCTATATATTATAGGTTTGTTTAAGGTGTTTTTTCCCCGACAATCAGTAAATGGTGATATTCTTCCCTTACCATTTCTTCAACTTACCATCCTTGATCTCTTCCGGTTTCTTTGGCTTTCATGTCATACAATGTGGTGCCCAGGTTAGTCAGTTGGTTTATAACTAGTATAACTCACGGGATAATACCATCTAATTCAGCAATTCAAACAAATCAGCCACAAAACCAAAGCTGGTTGGTGGTTTGGAACATTGTTTCCATTCAGTTGAGAATTTCATCATCCCAACTGACGAACTCTAATATTTTTCAGAGGGGTGGATATACCACCAATCAGATAACATGTTTTGATTTCATCTACTGGCAAGATCGTGGAGATATCATAATCGATGATGGGATCCGATCATCCATAAGGGGGGCTAAAGCTGTGAGTTTCCCAAATGTGCAACTTTAGCGGGGTATCATAGTGATATAATTAATAAGTAGTCAGAATATCAACCCAGAAGGGTAGATGATGGGATATACAACCAGCAACATGACATGGGGCAAGTCATCCTACAAGGTGGTGCCCCATAGTTAGCTAAGTTGGTTTATAAGTCCAATTTCACTAGGGTTGATTAGGGGGTTATATCTATAGTTAATGGGGATTATAAACCAACGTTCACATCACTGGGGTGGCACCACCTTGTAGTGATTATATAGTGATATTATAATACTATTAGTGAGATTATATAGTTACTATAGTTATGATATTATAATGCTACTAGTGATAATATAATACTGCATAGTGATATATAGTGATATAATATAGTGATATATAGTACTAGTGATTATACAAGGTTGTGCCCCCCCCAGTAATAAGTTGGTTTATAAACCATAGTAAATATTGATATCTTTACCATAGGCTTTCAACCAACTGAGCCACTGAAAACTGGGCCGCGCCCTCCGTTGGAAAACCGAGGATGCACAAGGCGCCCTCCGTTGTCGACTCGGAGACCTGGCGCGAGGAGAAGAAGGCGACCTCGGTGACCGTGGAGGCGCACAAACGCGTTTGACACGGCGATGGGGTCCCTCAAATGTAGGGTGTCATTGTCTAATGTAAATCTAATTAATAATATATTATATATATATACTATATATACTATATATATATATTAGTCTAATATGTATATGTGTCTTGTATATATAATATGATATATATATTATATATAATATATAATGTATATATATATATATCGATCGATGGATGGATGGATGGATGGATCGATCGATCTATCTATCTATCTATCTATCTACCTTTAGGATCATAAGATTTACCTAGTGAAAAAAACCAACTTAGCTATCGACTTGTGAGTGCAGTTCAGTTTATAGGTGGGCAAGAAACTGAAGTTGGAAGGGTTATATTTCAGGTTTCTGGTGATTATATATATATATATATATCCAGGGTTTCGCCTGATTATAACCTCAACTGCACCCCAGGTAGATAGCAAAGTTGGTGCAAATACTGTAACTAGGTGAATCGTATATAATCTATGGCTTTTGGTAGATATAACTTTGGTTGATAAGATTTAGTGGTTTTGTAAACTGGATGAATCATGATCCATTTGCTCCACTTGATGGTTCATCCCACTGAGTAAGTGAGTTATAACCCCAATTATAAGTGGATTAACCCTACTTCTCCATACTTATCCCATTTATAACTGGGGTTATAACCCATTTACTAAGTGGGATGAGCCACCAAGCACGGTACTGGAATATTGTTCTCAACATTTACCAGCAAATCTCCCAAATGTTGGTAGATATACCAGCACCATGGAGCACGTGGGTAATGGGCTGTTTAACTGGATGGGTATTATATATACATATTATGTTTTTTCAGCTATAAGCCCAAACTTATAATCATCTTTGCTATTAACTGATTAATCATAGATTAATCATAATTCTGATTTATACAAGATGGGTCCCCCCTAGGTAGCTAAGTACTAAGTTGATTTTCAAATTGGTCAACTATGGGTTTATGCTAGAGATAGCTAGAGTTAATGAGCTTCATATTCCAAGTTATAATTGGTGGGTCCACCGTTTCACCAACCTTTGGGCATATCCTGGTGATTCATTCTTAACCTTGGGAATGTGCTTCAAATCAACAGGCCGTTTCATGGGGTTCAACCTATGGGCATGTCGAAAGGTGAGGGGGTACAACCAGCAAGACACATATTTGGTGGTTCATCCCACGACTCGCAAGTGAGTTATAACCCCAATTATACGTGGATTAACCCTACTTATCCATACTTATCCCATTTATAACTGGGGTTTTAACCCATGTACTAAGTGGGATGAGCCACCAAGTAGATAACCAATGTCCGATTCGTACCATGGGGATACAGTCGGATAGATATTGGTCAACTAATCAGATTTGGTTATCTACCATGTCTATCCGATTAGTTGACCAATCAGATGGGGATACAATTGGATAGACAACCAAATGCTGGATTTGCTCTAGAAAATGAAGGTTTCAGCAGCCATTTTATGGGTAGGGATTTAGACATGAAAAGCACAGTTGGAATGATCGTGTACTGGGATAAAAAAAAATGACACTTTTAAGCAAAGTGTTTAATCATATTTCGACAAATTTCTGTATGTTTCAAATGCGTGTTTTCCATGGTTAGAAGCTAGAAGCATATTTTGGAACCATACCTCTACATATTGAATAACAATATTCCTTCTAACCACATCAGGGAACTGTATTTGTACATATATTCATATGTAGATATTTCTCCTATGGTATATTCATCTATATTCATCTACTTTCATTATTTACATATACATCTATGTTCATCTATATGTATTAAGTATAGTATATGCATCTATTTATATGTAAATGTTTATATTCAGTATTCTCTATATATAAATAAATTATATTCATCTATATATATATATATATTTATATATAATGTGGAGCTATCCTAAGCCATTATATAACGATACTAGAATGGTAATATATTGATATATAATCTATATATAATATATGCCTATTCTTAACCATCATTAAGCATATGATAACCATATATGAACCATTATTATCAGTATATTGACCATATATTAGCCATTTATGGAACCCCCCCATGTTGTTCTTCAAAGCCGCCAGGTGAAACCGAAGCTCAGCGAGGAGCAGCTGAGTTGAATCTGCGGAGTGGGTGAAGGGTAGGAACGATTGGCTTAGTTTTGAACCATAGATGGTGATCTAACCAACAAACATGATCAACCAGATATAGCAATTGGATGCAATTGGATATCTTTACATATTAATTACTGATATTACAGATATAGTCACTGCACATATTTACAAACACCGTATTTTAGACACATAGATCTGGGTAAATTATAACAACCTCACTGCGACCTCCACTGGAATGATGGTGAAATTATCGGGAAACAATAGGGAAATCATCCAAAAAAATAGCCGAACTCTTCAGATTAGTGAAATATGATCATTTACCAAGATAGATGGTGATCTAAGCAACCAAAACCATCAAACATGCGGATATGACTTAGCAAAACCATGGATTTTCCGATGTGTCCTGAATTTCATGTGATTTGCGGTAACTGTCGTATTTTCTAGATGGGAAACACAATGTTTAGGAGAATCGATCGGGAGATGTTCGTTTCCAGGGACCTCGTTAGCGACATAAATTGAGACAGTTTTGAAAGGGACTCCTGAGGAATTTCAATGCGTGATATTGTGTGGTTTGTTGGTTGGTGGTTTGGAACATTTTAATAGTGATGGTTAATAGTGGTTAATAGTGGTTAATAGTGGTTAATAGTGGTTAATAGGCTATAAACCAACAATAATATGGGAATATTGTGGTGATCTGGTTGGTGGTTTGGAACATTTGGATTATGTTTCCATTCAGTTGGGAATAATCATCCCAACTGACGAACTCCATCATTTTTCAGAGGGGTAGGGTTCAACCACCAACCAGATATGATAACCATATATGAACCATTATTATCAGTTCGTTTTCCATATATTAGCCATTTATGGAAACCACCAACCAGTTTGGGTGGTGAACGATTTGTTGATGATTTGTTTCTATTGACCATCTCCTTGTCAACATTTTTTGTCGCGCAAATGAGATCATTCGCTGGCTCTGAAGCCTTAAACTTGTGTTTTGGATGCCCACATGAAAATAGATCTATGTTTTTCTAAATAGATCAATGTTGTGCTAAATTCCTATCGTCCGCTCTAGGGTCTTGTTTAACCTTTGGCCCTGTCGAATTGGCCCCAGATTGTCCATGGCTGTATGTGTTGACAAGGTTTCATTCGTTGCGTCCTCATCTTCCTCCCCGCAGCAACATTCGCCTCCCGCTTTTCCGCATTGCCGGAGCTACAATTTTGGTGGTGCTCAGGCCACCAGAAACCGAGACGGTCGTCGGTTGGCGTCGGTGAAGATCTGGCCAGCTCCATCCTTCGATACCTTACTGGCTGCGCATTTGCCAGTCCGTCGAACTCATAGAGTGAACGGAATCAACAGACCAAAACTCATCAATGCACAGTGGCAAAAGATAAATTGCGAGATTCGATGTTTGGTAAACATTACCCTTCCCGTAAGGCAACTAATTTATATGGCAACCCACCAGAAGCGTGTATAAATCATTTTCCAAAGGTTTCCCCATGGGGCTTCCACAACTTTGTAAACGTTTACCCCATGGTAAAGGAAGGTTGTTGGGCATGAACCACCCACCAGGGTGCAGCAAGTTATGTTTGATCCTTGAACATCTTTAAATCTTTAAACCCACTGGATCTGTGCTCGAACGGCAAAGTTCATCGCTTATATCCCGGCCTTTGGTTGTTTGATATTTCCAAGCTTGATAAACCCTTGATGCTTAAATGTTTCAGTCCCTATTTCTAATTTTCTGCGGAGAGAAATACATTGATCTTGCTGGCGACCAAACCGACTCATTGCTGATTAAACCCAAGGTTGTGCGAGTAAAAAGACACATTCGCTGGTTCAGTATGGCATTTTCTGGCTAAAGATGCTTGTTTATTGCCAAAAAGAACAGATTTATACGCTTCAATGGTGTTCAATCCTAAGTAATCCCAATTGAAAATAGCCATTCGCTGCTTAAAGCACCTTAAAACTATGTTTCATGTTCACCCCTATTATCTAAGCGTTAACCGCCATGACCACCACGCGGCAATTAGCTGGTTGAATTCTATTTGTTGTCTTCAGCTGTCCAAACAGGCCTTGAAGGTCAACAGGTGATCCCGGTATATCCTGGTACACATCCAAGTCCAGGTATATCGATTTCATCTAAGGCAGGCAGGTTCGATGATGATTTTTTGCTTGTGAAACAGACATGTCTGACTCTGAAGCCTACGTTTGTGACATTTTGATACACTTCGGTACTCAAGCCAAAATTGTCTGACTGGCTTGGTTGTGGTCAACTTGAAGTTGTTCTTCCCCAACCTAGCTCCCAAAGACCATGACGCTGCTGCTGAAGATGCAGCGCTGCGCGCTGGTACCTTGGATGCAGCAAAGCCATCGGCGTGCCCCTTTAGAGGTCTGCATCCAGCGAGCGCCGTGATCGTTTGTCCCTTTGCCAGTGGCCCAGCATGGTACACCCATCGGCGTCTCGGACTCTGAAAAGAAAGACACTGATTTGAGCAGGTTCGGCCTCAAAAGAAAATGGCTTCTGTGAGGCGTGCCTGTCGGGGTATCACGGTGGTGAACTGGATTCACCGAAGTGGCCTGCAGTGACATTGCAATCTTGGTTAAAGTTAAACCATTGTTTTGCAGGGTCTGAATCACTTAAATCTCAATTCATCCCAACTCAAATAACACTATGTTGCTTAAAATCCTTCAAATTCCCCAATGTTTCCTGCTTAAAGCCATGCTTTCCCTCATGTTTCCCATGTTTTTCCACATGTTTCCCATGTATTTCCGCATGTGTCCCATGATGGTTTATGTTTTCCGATGTGTCCCACATGTTTCCCACGTTTTTGCACATTTTTTCCGAGGGTTTCATCATTCAACAGCATCCACACCGTCGCTGAGGCAGCTGAATGCCGAGTTGCCGCAGTTGCTGGCAGAAGCGGAACAGCTGCAAGCTGAACGCGTGCCTGGTGTTGAAGGGGTGGGTGGAGTGCAGGACAAAGATAGGGACTTAGATGGAATATGAATGGAATATACACGGATTCTTATGTAACTATAGTTTGTGGATGTTTACGGACTATAACTACAATCAATGGGAATAGCACTATAGTCCCAAGCAGGAATTTGATGGACCGACTGGATAGTAATTGGCAAAAAATCATGACCAAAGAATGGATGTACCTGACGACTATTATTTAACTGCGGATATGATGGGGATATGATTGGTGCTACAATTGTCATGATGATTCGTAATGGAATATGTTCATAGAATCTACATGGGAACATAGTCCGAATTCACCATATGTTGTTGTATCTTGTCATGTTTTACCATGTTTTACGAGAGATTTTGCAATGTTATATTACTATGTTTTTGTATGAAACCATCTGTTTTCTTCTATATATTATGTGTTTACAGTATCATATCATATTTTATCATATTGTAATATCCACACGATGGTTTTATTGAACTTCCTCATCTTTGTTCGAAGTTTTTCCTGCAAGGATGATCTCCTGAACCGCTTGGAAGAGAAAGAGGCGCGCATCCGTCGCCGCTGGGTCCATAGATGGTTTACCCGTTGGTAATCAAACGTGGCCAGCTTAAACTATTAACTGGTTGGTGGTTTCAAACATTTTTCCATAATATATGGGATGTCATCCTTCCCATTGACTTTCATATTTTTGAAGGTGGTTAAAACATACCCCTTCACATTTCCTCTATAAACTGGGTACCCAAGTATCGTTTAGAACGATAATTTTAGTCAGCCCAGGTGTGTACACAAAGTGTTCAATAATTTACGAAAAAATGATTCTGATTTTATAGAAGGCTATTTGTAAACCATTTGTAAGCCAACATGTGGCTTATGACCAATTCAGGGGGACCCAGGAACCTGATTTTATAGAGAGGCTATTTTTGGCATGGTTCTGATTTGTTGGCCCATAGATTATGAATTTATAGAGGGGATGTTTTTGATACAAATTTGGTGTTATACGTAATCGCCGCATCGCATTAATATGTTTATATTGAAGGTGTTCAAGTCAAACAGCACTGAATGATACTGGATGAGCGCATTGTGATGCATTTTGAACCCACTATAAAATCAAAAATCCAGGTCCACCTTACATCGTCATGCCTGCCAAGCAGCTCCACTATAAAATCATAAATCAGGTTCCCCAATATTGAGCATCCACATGGTTAAATAGACTTTGTAAGACCACCATTTTGAAAATGAGTGGGCCAGGTGGATGACTTTAAGATATTCTAAGGGGAAAAAGGTGTTCCAACTCTAACCCTGTCCCTAGATTTTATAGAGATGTGGTTTTTACAAGCAGGCATTTGTAACTATGTGGTGCTCTCTGTTTTCTTGTTTTTATAGAGACGTATTTCTTGCAATCTTATTTTTCCTGATTTTATAGTGATTATTTGTGTGCACCCATATGGTGGAACCCAGGTACCTCTATAGAAGGGGGCACATTGGGTGACAATTGAAATTCACAAGGGGATGTTGAAACCACCAACCAGATTAACTTTGGAATTCAGTGTTTTCTCCTGGTCATGTGAATTTCACTGTTCTGCAGAGTTTGTACTTCAGAAAGGCAGAATTCACTTCGGAGCTTATACTCTGTGCATGTCCTATCAAAATTCAGGGAATCAACTCTAAAGTTAAATGTGTCCATGCGTTGTCTTTGATGGAATCAATTTTCTCCAAATTAAACATGGGCACTGCAGCGGTTGTTTTTCAATTTACTTTGGAGTTTAGTTGTTGTTTGGATGTAACCTGGTGGCAATTCAAAATTTTACCTCTGGTAAACTAACGTAACTATGGAAAGATCCACCATTTTCTAGCTGGGTAAATCCACTATTTCGACTGGGCCATGTTCAATAATTTTTTGTAGACATTTACCAGGCCGGGTAACTTTGTAGTTTTGCTTCCCAGCTCAAAAGTGAAGCGTCCCCTTGGCGCTTCTTTGGCGCAGTTGCTGGAAGAGGAGGTGTGGAAGAAATTGTCAAAGAATACTCTGTACTTGTGTGAATTCCAAAAGTTGGATCCTCATGTAGCCAAGGTTATCATCGATGTTTGGGGAATAGATGCATGTTTGGGACATGTTCGAAGCCGCAAGAGACTGGTTCGAGAAGCAGCAGCTGCAAATGGCCGTGGACATGTCAAAGCGTGTTACAGAAGAAAGATGGTTGCAACATGAAGTTTCCATCAGAATCGTGGAACGCCGTCTTGCTTCAAAAGGCTTGCAGAGTCAATACACCTGCCGACAGCAACTGCTTATTAATCGCATCTGCGTGTTCGGCGGGCATTCACATCGACCATTTCGCTTTGAGGCAGCAGGTGGTCAGCTACTTGAGAACATACAGCCGTCTCGCTTCCAATAGTTCGACATCCAATGGGCTTCCTTCAGCCGCTACTGGTACTTAGAAGCTATGTCGCGAGGTGGCACATGGGGAGACGATCTCTGCGTGATGGCATTCTCCCACTTGTTGCTACGTCCAGTGCCTGCACTCTCCAATGAAATGTTCGGCCTTTTTTGTGAAAATCAGGATTAAGCTAACACAACTTGGGAATTAAATAGTAAAAAACACGGATAAATTTCCACAAAGCAAACTAGCACACCGGACAAGTGGAACCAAAGGTGGGATTGTATCGCGAGATGTTTTTACATGTAACAAATGTTTGGTGTTTTTGCTGGGGAATCCCAGTTGTGATTGTTTTGGTGTGGATTCCCGGTGAATTATCACAATTTTCGGTGGTTTATTTTATGTCCATTGGATGTCATTCATATTCCATTAACATTTCCATTGTATAAATTATATGTATTTCCCATCTATGTGACAGTCCCTGCTAAACCAACGTTAGTTTTCAGGAGAAGTATACCTATGAAATCCCTATTTGGTGGCCCATCCCACTAGCTAAGTCGGTTAGTTCACCCCAGTTACAAGTGGATTAACCCTACTTTTCCCATTGAAATCACCAGGGATATAACTTACTAAGTAAGTGGATTATACCCCCAGTTACATATGGAATATCTCTGTTTTTATATGGGATTCTATGGGTTATAGATGGATAATGGATGTTTTTATCCACGGATCCCTTTTTCGTGGGCAGTGACAGGCGGATATCGAGTGGCTTTTGGAGATGCTTGATGGGGAAGAGGAGGTTCCCGTAGATCGCGGAGGGATACCCTCTGGTAATTCAAATGTGGCCCCAAGAATAGATGAAGCTCTTGATATGCTAGCCCCAATAATAGACCATACCCTCTGGTATATTAACCACATATTAGCCATCATTTACCACAGGGTATATATAATTATATATATATATGGATTTAATGGAAAATAATTGTGTTTAATGGGACTTTTTCTTGTGATTTATGGTGATGTTTCATGGATTTCAATGGAGATTTTAATGGTGATTTTCATGGTGATTTCATGGGATTTACTGGTGATTTAATGGGATTTACCCTCTGGTTATGTCAACATAGCTATTGAAAATGGCCATAGAAATAGTGAATTTACCCGTTGAAAATGGTGATTTTCCATAGTTTTTTGTATGTTTACCAGAGGGTAAGTCCTATGAAGTGAGGTACTGTGGTAAGCCATGTGGAATGTTGTTGAAAACAGGCACCATCTAGTGGGTGGTCTCCACCGGTGGCGTTGGATCCGAAGGTGCTTATCAAAGCGAAAACTCTGAATGATAGGTACCAACTTATTCAACACCTGGCCAAGTCGTGCAACGATGCTATGGAAGAATTGTTGGCCGAGGACCTAAAGCCATTAGGCTCATGCCAAAAGTCCCGCGTTGTCACAGCATGGATTGCAAGGAGCATCTTCATCGACCTTCTCCAATCAAGTCAGTTCTTGATGGCACCAATAGGCTCAGTGACGTTTGAGACGCATCTCGCAACGCTTCAAGCGTCGCTTTATCCATCGGTGTACATGTATCATGCGGGAATGAAGAAGTTGTATGCCGGTGCGAGCGAAGCGGAGTCTGGGTTCAAGGATGGTCGGTTTTGGGGGTATGATTTAGAATGATTGTATTGCATAAATTAGGGTATGTCTTTACGGCATTGTTTTTATCACATTAACTGGTTAGAGACTCACGGATGTGAACATAAATCATAAATAGGAATAGCAATAGCGGACCTATTCCGATTTCACATCAGTATGTGCTCCGCCGATTACAAGTTGATTTTATGCCAATCTGATTGGTTCTGATTTTCAACATTG
This sequence comes from Cladocopium goreaui, assembly GCA_947184155.2. Classification (NCBI taxonomy): domain Eukaryota; class Dinophyceae; order Suessiales; family Symbiodiniaceae; genus Cladocopium; species Cladocopium goreaui. Next base: position 118,795 of record CAMXCT020006616.1, on the reverse strand, counting down.
GGTGAAGGAACCCTACATGTTGGTGAAAAAAATGGTTTTCAGTTTTGCCTTCCACTTCAGTGCATCAACTTACTTGGGGGTGAAAAAGTTTGAAGGCGGCTCACATCACCATCTTTGTTCACCGAGTTATATTAATTGAATATCCCCAGCTATCCCCCGGTTACATTCTTTCGTGAATTATATGTATATAGCAGCCCAAAATTAGATAGAACAATTGGAAGCCAGGGAAATCTGTGAAAACTATGCTGGTTGGTGGTGTGGAACATGGCTTTTATTTTTCCATTCAGTTGGGAATGTCATCATCCCAACTGACGAAGTCCATCATTTTTCAGAGGGGTAGGCTCAACCACCAACCAGATATGAATCATCTATGCCATTCTGTGAAAACGTTTCTATCTTTTTGGGGGTTGCGACAAAACTGGGTTATTGACCGCTTGCAGGAATCAGGCACTCCCCCCATTATAATCATTATAACTTCGTTTACAGCCCATCTTAAATATGCACATATATATATAATGGGTAAATTATAACGACCTCATGAATCATGGTTAATAAGGGAAATCATCCTCAAATGGCCTTATTTCAGGTTTCAGGTGCTTGCGGGGAGGGGGCCGGCCAAAAGGGAAGATCGGTGGGCCTTATTTCAGGTTAGTGAAATATTACAATTTGCATCAATTTACCCATGTATTACTATAGCTCCCATTGTGTTGACTGCAGACCGTGGAAGTGGGTTGCTTCGCTGGCAAGACGATAGGGATGGCAGGGTTTTTGTTTCAACATTTGCAAATGTCAAGACAGTGGGCTGCTACAAGCGACTTGGTGAACAGTAAACCATAGTAAACCGAAAATCACCACATGTCAAGACAATAAAAAATAGATGAAAATATACAGGTTATCTTGAGTGAAAGCATCCAGACTCGTCCAGATCTTTGATTCAGGCACTTTGAGGCAAAATCCCAAAGTACAAGGGTCTCTTTAGGGACAGCCATGTAAGCATCTGTAAACATGATCAGAAAAGATGAGAAACATGAAGAAAATGAAAATATCGAACAACATTGACAAAGAGAAGAAACATGGTGAACATTTTGAAAACTGATCCAAAGCATGGCTAAGGGATCAACGGAGCAACGAAAAAATGGAAAATCACCAGACGTCAGGACAGTGAAAGAATGACAGGACAACTCATGAGGTCCAATGATAAAAATGCATAGCGCTTTACTCATGACACTGAATGAACAAAACGAAGAAATAGGGCGGAAAATCGATGATGTTAAATGATAAAATACAGAAATGGTTGGGAAAATTGTATAACATCTCATGATCAAATGACATAGGTTGGGAACATGGATGGAATCGAATGATACCAATGAAGGATCAGGCCGGGAAAACGGATGAAAACGATGGACAAAATGAATAAACAGGTCGGGAAATTGAAAACAAAACCCATGGGAGCATTAGGAAATAGGTTGGGAAAACGGATGGAATCAAGTGATATATGAAGACACAGGTGGGGAAAACCGATGAAAGCGAGTGATAAAATAGACAAGTCGATATAAATAGATAGGCTGGGGAAAATTGATCAATTCAGTGAACTCATACAGATAAAATGAAGAAGTAGGTGGGGAAAGCTGATGAAATCGAATGATAACACGAAGAAATAGGCGGGAAGAACCGATGGAATCTAATGATCAATGAAGAAATGGGTGCTTCTTTGAGATTTTGATTTTGTTACCTTTTTCTCCATTTGCTGTCCAACTGTCTTCCCACATTTCCCAATTTCAACAGCTGTTTTGACAGCGAAAGAAATAGCCTATCTTGCGCTTGTTGATGTAAAAACAGGTCCCCAAATGTGAAAAAAAAAACACTACAAAACATGAAAACATGTTCCTTTGAACTGAAAGTGACTGCTTGCGCGCCAGCGATTTCGTTTTACCAACGTGTCATTTGAGGTAAAAGGATGCAGCCAGCATGTCAAGACAGTTTGCTAGATATGGCTCGGGGAACCCCCACCGCTGTCAAGACAATGGAACCTATAGTGTAGATACATACACCTTTAAATCCGACAGCTAGTGTATAATAAGCCAACTTACCTTTCATTTGCAGGGCCCTTCCTGTTACTTGTCGGTTAATAGCAATCAACCAACAAAATTACATGTTTTCTTTTCAAAAGTAGTTATGCCCTAATTTACCTATCACAGTTCAACTTCATAAATCAATGTTTTTTTCCTGCTTAAGTTCCCCTTTAATTCAATTTAGTGGTGTTTCGAGATGCCCATCCAAGTAGACTTCCCGTCAGATCCCATGCGATGACGGCGCCAACGTGAGTGCCGATCCGGCGACGATGCCAGGGGAGGTGGTGTCGCGTTGCTGACGAGTAGCAAGACTCTGCCAACATAACTGGTTGGAGGTTTCCTAAGTCATAGGGGTACACCAAGGTTTTCCAACATCCATTTATATAATAGGATTTTCCATGAAATAAACCATCCATTTTGACTACCCCCTTTTGTGGAAACCACCATTTGTTTGTGTTTTTTTAACCTTACAACGATTATACGTATATTTGACACCATCAATATACCAATATCAGTATGTTTAATACGATTTACATCGATTTACACATTGTATTATTTATTTATGTATATTAACTTCAACTGAAATGATTGGTTGAGTTTATAATTATATGCTTCAATTGTTGACTTATCCACAAAAATGATTCTGATAGGTATGATATAAATGACGTAAACGATCTAACCAAAAAAACATGTTGTTTGCTTAACCATGGTTAAGCAGCAACAATAGTTAAGTGTGACCGGTTCAACTGTTTTTGTTTAATCATGAAGACTAGTGACTAACCCGCGAAAAGGATTTTGAATAAGCGTTTCATTTGTGAAAATTGTGATTTTAAGCGGCAAAGAAAAGTGAGCCAGCAAAACATTGGATCATTTTAAAGGTAACCAAGAAGAATCACGTCTTCAACAAACAACAGTGATTAAGCCAGCAAAAAATGTGGACTTGATCACCAGATCGTGAGGGAAGATGATATAGTCGGGGGAAGTTATCTGCTCCCATGTTTTGTTTCAATTTGGGCATTTTTTTTGGCATTCCAGTCTTCAAATCCAACATGGACTTGTGCAAAATCACACAAAAGTTGTCATATATTGACATATATTGACTCATAAATAACATTTAATAACCACAATTTCAATTCTACCCGGCATTTTCTCAAAGATATCTATATATATATATAACACACATATATATATATATTATTTTAACCAACAACCGTTTTCTTGGGGGTTACCAGTAGTTTGCCTGGAAAAAAATAGCGCCGCCCAACAGATCCACCTAGATCTGCCTGTCACTAAGAGAGTGACTCGAGGGCCAAGCAATCCATCGGCTGATTCGGATTCACCGTAGGTTGCAGAAGGACATCCCTATGGATATATACGGAGGTTGGAATATGAATCAATCAATGGATTGGTTTAAGGGAAAAATGACAGGAAAGCCCCATATTTCATGGGAAAATCGGTGGTTTCCGGTTAAGATGTTCCCTGAAACCAATCCATTGAATCAACCAAGATAATTCATAGAGGATTAATCAACAAAGGATTAACCAATAGATTGGAACAATGGTATAATATCATCTGCTTGGTGGTTTGGAACATTTGGATTATTTTTCCAGTCAGTTGGGAATGTCATCATCCCAATTGACTTTCACTCCATCATTTTTCAGAGGGTAGGTTCAAACCACCAACCAGATTATTATTAACCATCATTAGCCATATAATAACCATTAATATTAACCATTATATAATATTAATAGTATATTACCAACCAATGGTGCGGTTTACCATTTAGTAGTGGACCAACAGAGGACTAACCATTGGTTACTGACACCAAGGGTTCCCATCCAGTCATGCGAGATACCCCGCTGGATGCAGATTGGTAATGGAAAATCCGCTTGGGGAATCTACAGGGAATATGTTTAATTTGGGGGGGTCCTGGATCGCAGATCCACGTTTGGGTGGTAAACGGATGTAAACATGACTTTGCGGCGGTTACCTACATGTCCACCATCGTGTGGAGATTTTCACGTAAAGAAAGCATCGGAAAGCCTCAAGGCTCAGTACTGCATACATCTTATGGGGAATGAGTGATCCATGTGAGTTTTGTCAATCTGACCATGATCACTTTTTATTCCTTCACTGATGCACAGAGGATTGTTATTTGCTGACAAGTATCCCTCAGACGCCATAGAAGGAGCCCTGGGGTAAACGTTTAAAAACCATGGTTTCCCGGGTTTCCTGTTTGGAAAATGATCTACAATGTGTGGGTTTTCCGCATGAATTTGTATGTTTACAGGAGGGTAAGTAGACTAAACCTAACCAACCTAACCAGCATGGTAAATACTTCTAAAGGGTAAACATCCCATTTTGCACAGGGTGAACGACTTGGAATTATTAAGTGTTACAAGATATTACAATCATCCTCCCCAATTTCTGAGATGTTTGCCTCAAATGCTAGCTTTACTGATTGGTGGTTTGGAACTTCTTATTTTTCCATGTATTGGGAATAATCACCCCAACTGTTTTTCATATTTTTCGGAGGGTAGGTATACCACCAACCAGATATGATACCCGTATATGAACCATTATTATCAGTATATTGACCATATATTAACCATATGTTCAGAAAGAGCACCTGAGCTCAGTTCAAAGTTGGAGGTTCCAGATTCAGCCGAGTGGAGTGCCCTGACTGATTTCCGCATGTCTCACCCGTTGATCGGCGGGTTGAAAGAACGGCCCACTGATCGCATTGCTTAGCTGCAGTGAAAAATGTGGAGCCAGCCAAGGACGCGGAGCCATATACCAGGACGATGGTTGAAATCCCATAAGAATGATGACCTGGGGCATGTTTTATGGCCTTTACGGTTTTTTCCACAATAGTTAGTGCTGGTTGGTGGTTTGGAACATGAATTCCATTTTTCCAGTCACTTGGGAGTTTCATAATCCCAACTGACGAGCTCCATCATTTTCCAGAAGGGTAGGTATACCACCAACCAGTAGTGGTTTCTTGGGAAACCACTGGGTTTTCCGGATTTTGCTTCTATGTTTACCTCAAGGCAATAGTTTTTGCTCTCGAAACTGGAGACTTGATTTGAGTTTTCAGTAGCACGGGGATTCAATCTGTAACCACTATTGAACCAGCACAAATTCGGGATTTAAGCAGAAACCGTTGGAGAGTTCCCCCCAAAAAAAAAGTTATTTAGAACATGGTATTACTTGGATGTCCAGTCATCAAGCGTGGCTGGGAAAGCCCCAGTTTCGTCAACACGGAAATCACGAGAACATCTTCTGTAGGAACTTGTCGCTTCGCCAGAAAGGGGGCCCAAAGGATAACCTTGGATGGTGGATAAATAAATGAATTATATACATTTATAATATCACTATTATATATATATATGTGTGTGTTATATTATATATATATGCATACATATAATACATATATCAATAGTCAGATGAGTAAACCAACAAAGCGGTAGCCTTCTTGCATCTTCTTGCAGCAATCCAACCATGAGTAAATCAACTGGGAATACTGTAGTGGGGAGAGCGTAGAAAATTTGGATGAATGTGGTAAAACACCTGGGCTGCAGTTCCTTTTTCAAATCAGATTATATACTTGGCGGTTCATCCCACTTAGTAAGTGAGTTTTTAACCCCAATTATAAGTGGATTAACCCTACTTATCCCATTGATAACTGGGGTCAAAACCCACTTACTAAGTGGGATGAGCCACCAAGTAGCTAGTTCGTTCGCTAGCTTTCGAGAAGATAAGATCAACTCACTGTCGGAGAATCTATCGAACAAGGAGCTCGCTCACCCCCGAGACATTGCCTAACAATCTTGGCATATGGCTACAGCCCATCATACAGCCCCTGTTACCAGTATATCAACATATCAACCGGGATTCACATGACTGTTGCATGTAATTACCCCTCTGGTAAACTAACAGTGTGCTATTGAACATGGCCATAGGAATAGTGGATGTTTGCCCATCAAAAATTGTGGATCTTTCCATAGTTATGTTAGTTTACCAGAGGGCAAATGTCAGTAATAGTTGGTTTCATGGCAACCAGATCCGGTTTAACAACTGGCAATGTGTTGAAAAAACATCGCCGGTTCTGTCACCACAGTTGAAGAGACTTGGCCTTCAGGGACATCAGCAAGACAACACTTCGGTTTCTTTGTGTTTTCACAAATGAAAGAGATATGGACTGACATGCTAGAGTTAAAGTGTTTTTCTGTTGCAGGTTAGGTCTACCTAAGGTTAGACAAGACAAAGATCAAGTTCTTTTTTTGGCAGGGTCCTGTAAATTACCTAAGGTTCACCGGTTCATGCCATTCTTGGTGGTTATCTCCTGGTTTCGGCTCAGTGGGTGGGGGAAACATCCCAACGTCCCCAGTCGCCTCGCGCGGAAAGTGCGAGGCACCTTTTTTGCCTTGGAGGATTTAATTCTAATCACTACTAACATTGAATGTTAGTAGATGTTGATGTTTATCATACTAGTTTAATATTAGTACTTAAGTAGCTCATTTAATAAGACTAGTCAGTAAGGTTCCGGTTCGCGGGGTTGAGCCGTCTAATGGGAACTCTAGATTAGTTGACCCCTGAATTCATGATAGGGGGTTCCCGAAAGGGTAATGTTTCCCTAAGTGGTACCCCACCCAAGGAGTAGACTAGGGTTTATCCGGGGATATAATAGCACTAACTATCTAGGATAAAGTTGGGTTACCAGTAGTACCGCACAAGGCGGTGGCGGAAGTTTCAAAAATAGGAAACCTATAGGAGAGGTTGGTTGCTGTGAATCAGGGAT
>CAMXCT020006616.1:14422-109422 GCA_947184155.2 Cladocopium goreaui | reverse complement strand
CATAGCCCCGCATAGCTGCATTGACTATGCACATCATAGCCCCGACCCCGCATAGCCCCACATAGCCCCGCATAGCCCCGCATAGCCCGGCATGGCACCGCATAGCACCGCATAGCATCGCATAGCCCCGCATCACACCGCTCTCTTGATGTGCCTTGCTATGCCAGTGGCCTCAGAGAATATGACGGATTTTTTTGGTGGTGAACGTGAACCTCTGGGCAAGAGTAGGAGGTGTCTGAAAGTAGCATTGTGACTCTGGGAGTGCCTTGCGGGCCAAGGAAGCCAGATGGTTCTTGCACTTGGCAGGGGCGGGTGCGAACTTGGACGGCTTCTACTACCACAGCGATGAGACGGAGATGAATTCGCGGCCAGCGCACCTTGCGAGGTTAATTTGCCCCCCTCAAAACAGCAATAAATAATAAGTTAGTACTAAACTAGTTCTCAAATGCCTACTGTACTCAAATGTAGGGGTTGAACTTGACTGAAAGCTTCTGGGCACCACATATAAAGGATTGTCGATTTTTGGTTGGAACAATTAGCAAACCAACCAACCCATGTTTTGGGCGATAATGACTCCCATTTTGATAGAAAACCATGGGGGAAGCCAATACGGCCCCGCACTCAACTTACATCCTGACATCGTCGCCGGGGCACGAGGTAGCGGTCGTTCTTCATCAACAGGCCACGCTTCCAACTGATGCATCTGCCCAGGTGCCATGGAGACAAGAAGCACATGGATGGCTGGGAAAATGCCCGGGACCTCAGGGGTGGTTGATGATTACTGGGTCAACCGACTGGTTAGATACGAGCGGATATAAAAATCACTTTAATCTTTGACAATTTCAAGGGATATCAATGGTAAAATTAGTACATTTACAAGCTAAAACATAGATTTTTTTGACAGGTATTTGAGATTCACCATGATGAAATTAAACATCATTGAAAGGGGTTTGAACTATCAAAAGATGGAGATATAGTTGGGATAAAGTTGATAAATGATGGTTGATGATTAGTTCGGGGATTTATACTAGCCCATATATTGAGGATTAACCAATTTTTATGGAAATCCTACTAACCCTGTCAATCAACCAACATAAAAGGCCGACACAGGGTTTTGATTGGTTGCGAGGAGTGGCTTTAATGGGGATATTTATGTCAATGTGGTAATGGATTAATAAGGACATCAATGGTTAATGAGCCTGGGATTATCAATGGATTCGTCATTCGTGATTAACTAGTAAGAAAAGTTGGATATACATAGTTACCTAGGTTGGGGGATGGTCATCAACCCATTCATAGGGATTCATATTTGTGATATATATATATATATATATTTGTTTAAATATGCATATATATATATAGATATAGATATAAGGGTATATATCCACAATAAGGATTCCCATTAATGAGTGGCATGGCCATTCATATGCATTAATCCATTTAAATTGACCATGACAGATAGGTTCAGCCAAATTCATGTATGATTTAATTCCAATATCTTTGCCGTTCACCGACTTGATCTCCTAGTACTGGAGGTGCGAAGATGTTATCTAAGTGAAGTTTGAGTGCAAAGGTGGCCCTGTGGTCAATAAACTAGCTATGACAACTGGGCCAACTGACTGGTTAGATACTTTAGTACTTGAATCGGTTTTGCGATTTCAATGGTAAAATTAGTACATTTACGAGCTCAAAAAATAGATTTTGTTGCCAGGTATCTAAGATTTACCATGGACAAAGCACCATTTTGTAAATAGGTTAAAAAACATCAGGAGTCATCAATAAATGTGCCGTGGATCCATGGTTTCTATATCTATGTTAAATAGGCAAAGGGAACATATTAATACGTTCTGATTATTGGTTGGTGGTGAGCGAGCCGTTCATAAACCGCTAACCATGGTGTTTATTGAATTCTCCAAGAGATGAAGCGAAATGCACTGATGATGATTTGAAATGGAGCCACAACACAATGCTGTCAAGCATGTTTAAGGACTGGAAATGATGCTGTTTGAGGAAAATGCCATTGAATTCTGGCTAATTTCTCGGCAAGGTCAGTTGCGTGCTGTACTTCATTGACTTCAAAAGGGTCTCCCTAAATTGGATGGTTACGTAAGGCAACATTGGTGGCGTGCTGGGTATCATATCTTGTAAAGCATTGGTTTGTACCATGTGGTGCGTGCCAGTTGTAAGTTGGTTTTTTCACCCCAGCAACTAAATCGACCATAAACCATGGTGAACCTTAGTGATCAATCAACTTAGCTAAGTACAAACCCCAGCAACTTTAGACATAGTTGAATTACCAATAACCCCAGTGAAATATGAGTTGAAAACACAACCTGAGCCACTGGTTTCTAGGGCACCACCTCGATGTCGCAACAAAAATGTCGTACCAATTTCCTCCCCATATTCCTATTGGTAGCCCATGTAATAGCTAGTAATGGTTATATCATGTTATATCCCACAAATTGTTTTCTGCACAACGTTGGTTTTTGTGAGACTAAGTCCCGAAAATCTTGATGGCTATATCCCATTCTATCCCATTCTATCCCTATCAAATCAACATGGACATGGTCATCTCTGGCAGCGCTGCAATGAAAGGGACGCTTGCCTTGGAGCCAACAACAAGGCCGAGGCCTTGATGCGACACCTGTGCCATGAGAAGCCGCATGACCGACGGGCACCGCCGTTGGCAGAAAGCCACAGTTCTTCGAGCGGCTTCAGCTGGGAAGGCCTGCAGAACGCTTCGCAAATCGGCGGCGGCTGTGCACCACAGGAAGCTCCGTCCGACGCACCAAGGAGTGTCACGGTGAAGATGTCTCCCTGAAATCTCATGTGTTTTCCATATCCGGCTGGTGGTTTCAAACATTTGGATTACTTTTTCCATTTCATATATGGAACAATCATCCTTCCCATTGACGAACTCCATCATTTTTCCAGATGGTTATTGCACCAGCAACCAGATAACTATGGAACATCACCGTTTTTAAAAGGTAAATCCACTATTTCTATGGGCCATGTTCAATAGCTATGCAAAAAAAAACCTCACCTTCCACCTGCGAAATGCCTTATTTCCCATATGTTGCCCCATAAAATCCACCATTGTTGGTGGTTGAACTCCCGGCCAGGCAGCTGATGCACAGCACCAGTGTGGCGGGCCTCACCACCAGTCCCTGTGCCCAAGGGATCCCAAGTTTCCCAAGGGGTGGAGATGGGCTTCAGGTCCCCAAAAATCCGAAAATGGTCGTTTTCTAAATATGATAGTGTTTCCATGATGATATTGTCTTAATGGGGTATACCTGTATACTTATACAAGACATAATGTTATTAATGTTTCTGCTTTAATGGGGTATAGTCATACAAGACATGGTGTTTCTTATACAGGGATGATGAACTCCTTCGACTTAACATCAGCGGTTGAGATGCTTGCCCGTTTCCAGGATGATCCTAGAAGTTTCCTGCCATCACTCGGTCGGTTGGAGGCGACGTTTTGCCCTGTTTTTTTTTTGCATGGCTTTAGAACCTCTACATATAGCTAGCACCTTAAAACGGCCGTTTCACTAATTACGGAACACCAAGAACCTTGTTAACTCATGTTAGATCAGGCTACGTCTCACCTTAACCAGGCAAAATAAAGGGGAAGATTGGATCCTGATGGAGTACATCAAGACATCATTTTCTCTATTAGAACTGCCATAAATCATGGCCAAGTAGCCTCTAGGCTGGATTTATGCCAGCTTCCATTTGAGCCATGAAAGTTATAGCCTGGTTAAAAGCAACCGTTAACATGGTTTTTTTGTGGTTTAAGTATATGAAAGATATGGGGATATATCTGATGAATGATGGTTGGCGGTTGGTGGGTGAATTTGTTCGGACCTATACCACCTAATTTATTGAAGATTCATGTACCCTCTGGTAAACTAACACAACTATGGAAAATCGCCTTTCCAATGGGTAAATCCACTATAAATGGCAATTTTCAATAGCTATGTTTGTTTACCAGAGGGTAACATGGAAAGCCCGAAAGAGTGTGGCAATGTTCAAATGCATCAGCCATGGTTTTGTCTGAAAATAGAGCATACCCCATTCCATCTATTGGTTTATGTATGTATATATATATATATATATCTCATTGTTATATCATATTGTATCATAAGATTCCTATTGAAATTGAGATGCCATAATCTTTTGGGCCCTCAACTTCTCCGCAAACAATTCAGCTCCTCAGGTCAATTCCTTCATAGCAAGAGCGTGCGCCTGACGTATTTTATGCCGGCAGATGTGGGTTTACCCCTGGTTCATGGCAGCTTGATAGATTTTTAACAGGGGGGAATGATGATTTATGATATTCCACATGGGAGGAATCGGGGTACCTTGTTGCGGACAAACCCACATGAAGTCGGACTGGCCAAAAATTCGAGTTTGACATATATAAAGACCATCATTCACTCGTAAATTCACCATATCATCCACCCCCTGTATAGTGTTTCATCTGAACCAAACATGTCATCATTATATCACCATTATCATACCGTTTGTCTCATTATCATACCATTTGTTCCATTTTATCACCATGTTTTTTAATTATTGATCCCTTCCCCCTGAAAGACAAAACACCCCCTCCATGGTCGAGTAGGAAATGTCTACATCCGTTGGGACCAACAAAAATAGGGATGTTTTCCTATGAACGGGATTCTTCCCTTGTCCCATTGTGGGCGCAGGAGGTGCGCTATTTGATTTTCGAAATGTCAGCCACTTGCAGCCACTTGCAGCCATTTGCAGCCACTTGCAGCCGCTTGGCAGCCACTTGCAGCCGCTTGGCAGCCACTTGCAGCCACTTGCAGCCGCTTGGCAGCCACTTGCAGCCACTTGCCCCGCCAGCCACTTGGCAGCCACTTGGCAGCCACTTGGCAGCCACTTGGCAGCCACTTGCAGCCACTTGGCAGCCACTTGGCAGACACTTGCTGACGGGCAAGTGGCTGCAAGTGGCTGACGGGGCAAGTGGCTGCCAAGTGGCTGCAAGTGGCTGCAAGTGGCTGCAAGTGGCTGCCAAGTGGCTGCCAAGTGGCTGGCGGGGCAAGTGGCTGCAAGTGGCTGCCAAGTGGCTGCAAGTGGCTGCAAGTGGCTGCAAGTGGCTGCAAGTGGCTGCAAGCGGCTGCAAGTGGCTGCAAGTGGCTGACGGTGGCAAGTGGCTGCCAAGTGGCTGCCAAGTGGCTGCAAGTGGCAAGTGGCTGCAAGGGGCAAGTGCAAGTGGCTGACGGGGCAAGTGGCTGCGAGTGGCAAGTGGCTGAAGTGGGGCTGCAAGTGGCTGCCCGCAAGTGGCTGCAAGTGGCTGCCAAGTGGCTGCAAGTGGCTGACGGGGAAAGTGGCTGCCAAGTGGCTGCCAAGTGGCTGGCGGGGCAAGTGGCTGCCAAGTGGCTGACGGGGCAAGTGCGGGCTGGAACGATATAACAGTCCTAGCCAGTTACAAACTACTCGCGGTGCGTGCGGCCCACCTTGTGCTCGCCATGCTTGCTCTGAACTCCAATCTGGAAAGACAGCCCTTCGAAGCTGCATGGAAAGAAGCTTGCCTCTTTAGGCAGACCTGCCATCGTGGCCTCCACAGGCACCCAGCTCGATATCGACGCTGCGCACACAGCTCCACAGCACGGTCACCGCAATGCTCATCAGCCGCAAGACAACGCTGAGCGCCATGAGGATGTGCGAGGCAGAGCTTCGAGGCATGAATATCATATCCGCATTATCCATATCATTCTGGTTACCATATCACCATTCTATGATAGATCCATAGTCAGGATGGATTCTGTGATTATTCCATTGCTGTTCCATATTCCATATTCCATTTGGTCATAATATTCCCTATATAAATATGCATTATTATCCATTTTATAGGTGTGAATCCATGTTCCATGATTATTCCATCACTATTGTTTCCCGATTGGTTTTTTATTATGTCATCTTCCCATTATTACACCATATCCCCATTGTTTACATATATATATATATTATCACTGCTATATTATATATTATCACTATATCATCACTATTATCACATATCACTTTTTATTATATCACATGCTATCACTATCATATTATCACTATTATATACGATCATACCCCCGTTATTCTGTTTATTATATTATTTCATTTCACGATCTTTGAAAGAATACTTAACTTATAATGATAATATCACTATATATCACTAGTACTATTTTTTTTACTCTTTTCCCATTATGAGTATTATAGTGATATTATCATTATGTAATTTTAACTCCATACATAATCTCACTAACAATATTATAACATCACTATATAAGGTTGTGCCCCATAGTTAGCTAAGTTGGTTTATAAGTCCAATAACTATGGTTTATGGTAAATATATCAATATTTACTTTGGTTTATAAACCAACTTATAACTGGGGGGCACAACCTTGTATAATCACTAGTGTTATATATCACTACATTATATCACTATATATCACTATATTATCACTAGTAGTATTATAATATCATAACTATAGTAACTATATAACCTCACTAATAGTATTTTAATATCACTATATAATCACTACAAGGTGGTGCCCCCCAGTTGTGTTCGTTGGTTTATAATCCCCATTAAATATAGATATAACCCCCTAATCAACCCTAGTGAAATTGGACTTATAAACCAACTTAGCTAACTATGGGGCACCACCTTGTAGTACTATATATATTATCACTTTTCTATTCCCCACGATTCGGTCCATTGCTTCCCCTCGGGCCCTCGATCTTCCAGTCGGTGCTGGGGATGTCTCGCAGCGACTGGTCAGAGTCGCAAGGTGCGGTCATCAGGTGTTGATTTTTCATGGATTTATGGTGATTTAATGGGATCTAATGGGATTTAGTGGGATTTACTGGTAACTTCATGGGACTTACCCTCTGGTAAACATACAAAAATCTATTGAAAATGGCCATTGAAATAGTGAGTTTCCCCAGCTATAAAATGGTGGATTGTTCCATAGTTATGTAAACGTTTACCAGAGGGTAACCAACATGGTGGTCTACCCTCTGGTAAACGTTTACATAACTATGGAACAATCCACCATGTTTAATAGGAAAATCCACTATTTCAATGGCCATTTTCAATAGCTATGTTACATTACCAGAGGGTAAGCAACATGGTGGTCTAACAATGGTGATTTCTTCGACCAAAATGGTAGTTTTATGATTGTTTTTACTAAGATTATGGTGTTTTGACCAAGCAACATGGTGATTTAGACACCAACTAAGCTATGGTTTGTATAAATGATTTAGGCATTTAACAGCCGCCTTACAACCTCCAGGGAAGTCCCCTAATCTGGGTAAATCTGGGTAAATTATAGCGACGTCAGCGCAAAGGACACTGCAAAGGACAGTTTGGATTGGGGGTAACTTCAGGTTGGTGAAAGATGAACATATTTACCCAGCCAAACGTGCGTTAGTTTATCCATGTTTATCCTATCCTGGTTGGTGGTTTGGAACATGACTGGATTATGACTTTCCATTCAGTTGGGAATGTCATCATCCCAACTGACGAAGTCCATCATTTTTCAGAGGGATAGGTCAACCACCAACCAGATCAAAATGGTGGTTTACTTTGGGAGCTAAGGCACCATCTGTTCCCCGGGATGATCTTCCATTCAGAATTGGGGACGGCGAAGGCCATGGCCATGGAAATCTTGACGTGGCCATGGAAGATCACCGAGTTGTCAAGTAATAGGATCATACCCTCTGGTAAACATACAAAAACAATTGGAGTAGCCATTTTCTGATCTACAGGTCACAAGAAGGGCCCAGCTAGTCTTGAGTTGCTGTAAATGTTACAATTTTAAGCCCTACCCTCTGGTAAACGTACAAACATAACTATGGAAAGATCCACCATTTTCTAGCTGGATAAATCAACTCTTTCGACTGGGCCATTTGCAATAGCTATTTTGACATAACCAGGGTAAATCATCGAACTAAAGGGCCATCTATGCCATAGCAAAACTCTTCAATAACTAGGTGGTGGTACATATTTCCAGGTTTCATATAGTTATAAGGTGTTTTAGGTATCATAAACCCATAGTGGAGTCATAAACTTACCAATTTTTTGGAGTTATCATATTCGATTCTATAGTAATCCATTCATTTTCCATTCCCACATGCTCCATGGTGCTGGAATATTTACCAACATTTGCCCGAACAAAATCACCCAGTCTTGTAGGTTAATATACCAGCACCATGGAGCATCTGAGATTAATAATCCATTAAATTTCCGCTCTTAAAAAAATATTCACCGTTATGCTGTCCCATTACGAAAACCCATTCTCATCCCTATGAATCCATTAAAGAAACATGTCGGTAACCCCAATAAAGAACCATGTGGAACCAACTTCAACCATCTTAAACCACCATGTTGGATTCGAAAAAACCATTCTACCACAGGATGGGGCCCCATAATGCCATAGTTAGCTCAGTTGGTTTAAAACTATTAGCAACAACTAGGATTTATGATGATTTATGATGGATATATCTATAGTAATCTATAGTTAGATGGTCTTAATGGGATTTAATATAGTGATCTATAGTAATTGATATATATATATATATATAAGTATGGATTTAATGGGATAATCACCGGATTTATGACGGATATATCGAACTAGTTAGGACTATAAACCAACAAGCATAACTAGGGGGGCCGTCCTGTAATGTGGGAGGTCTTGGGGTATGAACAATCTGGAGGTTCCTAAGTCATGGAGGTACCCCGAAATTATCAATTTTAATGGGATTTTCCATAGTTAGCTAAGTTGCAATAATGGGGGATAAACCAAAAAACATAACTAGAAGGCCCCCTTCCTGCACCATGTCTGGATGCTGAGGCCCTCGCTTTGGGAAGGCCAAGTCTTGGGCCAATCTGCGCAAGGCACAGGCGTGGATTTTGCCATTTTTCCACGGTTCCCGGCATGAAAAATGGAGGGGTTTTAGCCATAGATGTCCTTTATGGGATGATGTAATGTGATGTATTGGGATATAATGGGAATATCATGTGGGATATATACCTGATTGGTGCTTTAGAACATTTGAATTATTTTCCCCATCGTATTGGGAATTTGATGATCCCAACTGACTTTCAGTCCATCATTTTTCAGAGGGGTAGGGCTCAACCACCAGCCAGATACTTCCATATGTTACTAGATAGTTACAAATCCATATAACCATGTTACAGTGATTGTTAAAATCTATAATATTCTATACAAAACCATATGTTTTCCTTTCTTTACTGGCCATTTTTCCTTATCTTTGGAGGTTTAGATACTGACCCTCCGGTACTCTGGCCAACCGAATTGCAGCGTGCGCGCCAGCATAAACATCCACCGACTTGGTGCGATGATTTTCCCATAAACTTCCAATGATTTCCAGTTACTGCGATGTGTTTTCCTTACTGGTGCGTTTTACGTAGGGAATGGATGGGTTGCTGGGGGTTGCTGGGATGATGACATTACTAGTGATGAAATGGATCATTCCCGAAAATTCCCTACGTTTAGCACCAGTAAGTTTTTCCCAACCAGCTACCCTCTGGTAATTTAACAGTTTGCTATTGAAAATGGCCCAGTCGAAATAGTTGATTTACCCAGCTATAAAATGGTGATTTTCCATAGTTATGTAAACGTTTACCAGAGGCTAGATTTGATGACACCGGAGGATAGAGCATGATTGTCATGTTTCACATTGTTAAAGCATATGAAAAACATTTATTAAACCATATTAAACCACCAGGTTTGATGGTTATAGTCATATATGTTACCCTCTGGTAGATTTTCACATAGACCCCTTTTTATCACCACTTTTAGTGGTTTCGCTAATCTTCCAAGCTCTATCTGCCAGGGTCGCACTGTAAATTTACTGAAGGCCATATCTGGTTGGTGGTTTCAAACATTTTTTATTTTGTCTGCGAGACCCAGGTCGGCCGCGGTGCGCCTCAGAGGAGAAACATTTTGTTATTTTCCATGTCATAGATGGGATGTCATCCTTTCCAGCGACTTTCACTCCATCATTTTTCAGAGGGGTATGGCTCAACCACCAACCAGATTATTAACCATCATTAAGCATATAATAACCATTAATGTTAACCATATATTAATAGTATATTACCAGATATCTGGGTAAATTTGATCACGACCTCACTGTTCTCCCTCACTGGAATCATGGTTAGTAAGGGAAATCATCCCCAAATGGCCTTAATTCAGGTTAGTGAAATATTATAATTTACCCAGAGATATTCAAAGCCTCCAGTTGTTTAGCGCAACAGCCCTTCGTCTCCAAAGTTTGGCACCGGCTAGGCCTTGGACCGAATGATTGCTGAGGTGCCTTTTGCCCGAGCGAAAATGGGAAAATCCATGGATGGTCAATGGTGATTTTCCATAGCTATGTTAGTTTATACATATTTATAAATCAATGGGAATTCCAGGATCCTAAAATGGAGGTACTGTACCATATAAGACCATATTTTCTGGGGATATTCCCTTACATAGGCCTTATATAGGCCTTATATATGGTAGGTACCTCCAATTTAGGTTCCTGAAATGGCCATTGATATAAACCTATGTTTTATCCATAGAATCTGGGCAAATTATAACGACCTCAATGATTTCGAATGCGATCTCACTGTAAGAGGAATCATCCCAAAATGGCCGAACTATTCAGGTTAGTGAATTATTTTCATATTTGTCCTAATAGAATGATAATATGAAGATATTGATATTTGATAATCATCAAAATAGTCACAATTATCATAGTTAACATAATTATCATCATAAAAATGACAATCAACATGATAATCGGGGTAATCATAATAATCAGAAAGATAAGCCGAAAAAAAACACTATAACAATGGTAATCATCAAACAAAGTCATAAATCTTAAATATCATAATAGCAAAAATAATAATAACAGTTATCAGAATTACCATGATTATCATGATTATCATAATTGATCACATAATATTTATATATATACAGATCACAACTGTATGTTGGGATGAAGAGTTTTGATATCACCATGGAATTTTGGTTAGAAATTGACATTTCCCGTAGAATTTCCCGTATAAAAATGTGCTTTGCCCGACATGTCCATGGGGAACATGACAATCCTTGGGATGGAGTGGGGTTTCAGGATCATTATGTGGATGGTAGGGATGGTAAGTAGATAGTAAGTCTGATAGCCCGCGGGGGGGTTTTAAAGTCGTCATTGTTTCCTGTATCAGTGGCCATGACTCAGGAAGCGATTTATTGGAGCTACTTCCCATAAGGTCAATGTAAGGGCTAAATTTCAAAGGATATACCCTCTGGTAAACGTTTACATAACTATGGAAAATCACCATGTTCAATGGGTAAATCCACTATTTCAATGGCCCTTTTCAATAGCAAACTGTAACCAATTACCAGAGGGTGTATATATATATATATATATATTTGGACAAACATATTATGAAGATATATATTTGGACAAATACTCCCAACTGACGAACTCCATCATTTTTCAGAGGGGTAGGTCAACCACCAACCAGTCATATATTATCATATTATCCTTTGTATGTAATCCATTTGGGCATAGTAACTGCACTGCAGTCATGCTGAAAAACTTGCTGCGCCGCTGCGGTGGCAGTCAAACTCGGGCTCCTTGGATTTCAAGGGAACTCTGAGCTCGGCCGGCGGTCGGGACGCTGGTTCCTTCCTTTGCGGCCCAAGATCCAGGTTTTACCTTTAACAATTTCCAGGAATGACTTCCTTGACACTTCAAACCTCATGCTGCAGCACTTTGCGGGATGGGGCTGATCACATACTAGAAGAAGCACAGAAGATCGAAGACGAAGAAGACAGACTTGAGAAGATGATTCAGGAGCAAAGACCTGCCAGTAAAGCATGTTGAAACCATCCCCGGTGTGAAGCTCGGCGGGACTTAGGAGCTACAAGAGGCCGCGCTGGCGCTTCACCCAGTCACCCAGTCCATGGCGGCGAATGAATTCATGGAGGAATGGGAGCCGGTCCCGGTGTCATTTCGCCAGGCACGGGGTAACGAAATTGCGAAACACAAGAGGGTTCACATATGTTCAAATGCTACCGAAGGCAGTCATCAGGGCACGGTGGCCTTGGTTCGATTTCGAACCTCATTTTAGAAAACCAGGAGATGCGTGACCACATCGTGGCAGCCGCGCTCCTTACTGAGCTCATCCATACGGTGGATGGAAGAAATCCTGCACCACCTTGGATGGTTGAAAACCTTTAAATAATGGGATAAACCAGCTATCAACTGGTGCAGGATTTCGCAACCATCCACAGTATCATTGGAACACCTGAAGACCCGCGGTGCTGGGATGATGATTACCAAGCAACATGTACAGTTATGCCAAGAGCGGCTTTAACGGCTTTTGGCATACCACCCACAAAGCATTTTATATGAGGGGATTTACCATACCCATATGCTCCATGGTGCTGGAATATTTACCAACATTTGCCCGAACAAAATCACCCAAATGTATATAGGTAAATATACCAGCACCATGGAGCATCTGGGATATGTGTTTTGACACGCTCATATTTTTTCTGTCGGTCAGAGACCACAATCGAAAGAAACCCTGTGCTTGATATATGTATAGGTTGAGTAAATCGCAAGATTTGATTCTTAAATATATGCTACGGGTCAAAGTTCGAAGTAGCACTTTCACTCGCAATTTGGTGGATTTAACAACATTTTCCCACCAATAGTAGTAGTGCTAATTTATCTACATATGTATACATATGTAATATGCAATGAGTCAATGAGATGTTGCTTCCACAAATCAGTTTTTGTTCCACCAGTTCTATGGAGATGATACGGGCGAACTTGTGGATTGTCCAATTGTCCCACTCAATGTGAAGATGTTACATGACAAACGTATGGAATCGCCATGACAATGCTACCATCAAACATCAATTCTTTCCAGCCAAAAGTTTGGATTTTCCACTCTGCAAATTGTGATTTTATATCAGTTCAGATGAGGTGCCTATGTTTTCTCACAAGGTGGTGCCCCCTACTTAAAATTAAAGTTGGTTTACTGTCATCAACCATAAGCCCAACAGCCGAGTTATACACTATAGGTTACAAATCAACTTTGCTACTGTAACTTTTCCCATTTTGTTTATGCATATTCTCCATTGTTTCTATATGTTTCCCATTCGTTACTCGTAGCAGTGTTTCACATTTGTTTCATCATTGTTCACAGTGTTTCACCATGATTTCATTACTTTTTTCCAAGCA
This sequence comes from Cladocopium goreaui, assembly GCA_947184155.2. Lineage (NCBI taxonomy): Eukaryota > Dinophyceae > Suessiales > Symbiodiniaceae > Cladocopium > Cladocopium goreaui. Next base: position 96,129 of record CAMXCT020006616.1, on the reverse strand, counting down.
TTCACAGTGTTCACAGTGTTTCACCAGTCTCCATTCTTTCACCAAGTTTTCATCATTTCTTCACCATTCTTCCTAGTTTTCACCCAGTTTTCACCAAGTTTCCCGCATTTTTCACAGTGTTCACCATGTTTTCACCACCTTTCCCCACCCAAAAAAAAAGGGCCCCCGGAGAGAGACCTCACCTGGTAGGTCCGGAACCTGGCGGGCGATGCGCCCATCAAGGGCGATGGGCAGAGCGATCTGCCGATGAAGCTCGTCCGAGGGATCGACAGGTCAACTGAAGGTTACCATCTGGTTATGACTAACATAGCCATGGAAAACCCCCAAAATAAATGGAGGTTTCAAACGCTGGGAAAATCATCTATAAATGGGCCATGGCTTCCATGGCTATGTTAAATAACCAGAGTGTAATGGACTTTAATCTGTGATATTACAATGTGGGGCCCCCAAGATAGCTAAGTTGGTTTATAACCCAATCTAACTATAGTTAGAAAACTACCATAAACCCTAGTTATTGTAGTTATAAACCAACTTAGCTATCTTGGGGGCCCCACTTTGTAGTTATCATCCCACTAGTTTTTTTTTACGGGTATAATAACCACTTGTATGAATATTGATAAAATGGAATTTCATTGATCATTTACCCAGCCAAACGTGCGTTAGTTTATCCATGTTTATCCTATCTATAGATGGGATTTACTGATGGGCCTCATGGCTACTACATATGCTGGTTAGTGGTTTGGGACATTTGGATTATTTGTCCATATTGGGAATTTGACTATCCCAACTGACGAACTCATATTTTTCAGAGGGGTAGGTATACCACCAACCAGTAATATATATATATATACACATGGATTTAATCCGATGATCATCGGATTTATCGAACTAGTTAGAGAGGATTATACACCAACAAACATAACTATGGGGCCCTTCCTGTAATGTGGGAGGTCTTGGGGTATGAACAATCTGGAGGTTTCCTAAGTCATGGAGGTACCCCGATGTTTTATCCTTTTGCATGGGATTTTCCATAGTTAGCTAAGTTGCAATCATGGAATTTAATGGGATTTTCCATGGGATTATCCTCTTAATATTGGGAGTTTGACTCAGGGATGCCATAAACGCACCATCCCCCAGTCATCACAAAAAGAGAAGTGGTGGTATGTAGAAACCATTCCCAGTCAGTCGGGTGGTAAACATGACATTGTTTTACCCTTACCTTCATGGGATTTAATATGATTTCATGGGAGTGAAATTTCATGGGATGTTCCACCATTACTATGGGCTGTTAATGTTATCTATTAGTAATGTGAATCATTGGGTTATTGATGGAAAATGACAAAAATGTGCTATTTGATGGCTATAGATTTCTGGATATCACGGGCTATTAGCTCCATCGGTTTGTTAATTGATTTAATGGAATTTAATGGGATTATCCTCCTAATATGGGGATGCTTCAATGGGACATATAATATAATACAATAACATACAATAACAATAATGATAAGGGAACTCATATTAATATGTCTTGGGGTATGAACAATCTAAGTCTTGGGCTACTATTTTTTTGATTCAGGGATGGTTCAAAGCCTAATATTATCAACATTTATCAACCTAATGGTGGGATGTATCATGGCATCTTGATGGAACATCATGACAACAATGTGCTATATATTTCTGGATATCATTATCATTGGGGCTTATTGGGACTAGAAATGATGGAAATTCGAAGGGGCAATGCCAATTTGGCGGAACATTTCAGGGTGAATCTAATATGGGGGATGGGTCAAAAGCTATTATTATCAACCGAATTTAGTGGGGCTAATATTATTTGATATTATTAATCCATATTATATAACTATAATATCCAAATAATATGGATTATTAGCTAATACTATGATATTAACTAATATGGATTATCACCAGCAAAATCCCAGTTATTTCGGGGTTAGGTGCCAGGGCTTTGACATGCTTTGACCATAGCCGAAAGAATCATCATATATCCTGGGTGTGTTTAGGCTGATTTAAGTTACTTTCCCAGTTGATAAACCTAGGGATGTTGTTTCTTTTATTTTTGTAAGGTGAAGCAAATCCAAGATTAGTACCATTACATATAATTCTGGGTTTGGATATAGCCATCCCATTAGATAGGGATCTTCAATGGATTTTCATGGCCTAAACCTAGAGGATATAGTCATGGAATGATATGGATAAAGGCCATGAACGGATTCTTAGCCAGTTACAGGTAAGTCTAGTTTCACCCCATGAACATCAATTAAGTATAGCCGATATTAAATCCCTAATATTGATCCCATCCCAGTAACATTAAACACCCTTAGAAACCATGGTTTAGTAGGGGAGAACAAGCCAAAGCTGGTGCAAATGACGCCAAGAACTATGGCAACTATGGTTTATGGGAAATAACATGCCTTGCCTGGACTTGCTGAAGTAATATTGGGTTTGATGAATATAATAGAGAGAATTATGGATATAATATACCCTCTGGTAAACTAACATAGCTATTGAAAATGGCCATTTATAGTGGATTTACCCATTAAAAATGGTGATTTTCCATAGCTACGTTAAATTACCAGAGGGTAATATAATATAACCCATTTTGCCCTGGCTTATTGATCCTGGTCGAAACATCAAAACTAAACCTTTTGTATACGAAATGCACCAAAAATAAACCCGTTACTAGATGTTTAACCGTAAGCTACTGAAAATAACATTGAGATAATTACTGAACGTTCACCCAGTACCCTCTGGTAAACGTTTACGTAACTATGGAACAATCCACCATTTTATAGCTGGGCAAATCCACTATTTCAATGGCCATTTTCCATAGCTGTTTGTATGTTTACCAGAGGGTAAATCCCATGAAGTTACCAGTAAATCCCACTACATCCCATTAGATCCCATTAAATCACCATAAATCCATGAAAAATCACCATGAATTGCTCGGTTCACTTAGAATTCCATAGCCTATCCCATTGAGCCCTCATTCGCGACCCAGGAAGAATTCCCACGAAGCGCTCCTCATTCGTCCGGGGACCCGGGGTCGTGGCGCGGCTGGGGATCTCATCAGGTTGCAACGTGGCGCTTGGGGAACGAAGGATAACTGGTTGGTTAATAGTGGTTAGTAGTGGTTAATAGTGGTTAATAGTGGTTAATAGTGATGGTTAATAGTGGTTAATAGGCTATAATCCAACAACTATGAGAATATTATGGTGATCTGATTGGTGGTGACTGGAACATGACTGGATGATTTTTCCATTCAGTTGGGAACAATAATCCCAACTGACGAACTCATATTTTTCAGAGGGGTTGGTATACCACCAACCATATAAAATGAGTGTATAATGACGGTTTAATATGAATATATGGTATGTATTGAGAACAACCAACACTATGGTCATTGCAATTGTTTGAAAAGAGTGGATACCCCAAAATTGCAAGTTCAATGAGCAAAAATGATAGCATAAACAACTGGCTGGAGGTTTGGAACATTTTTTATTTTCCATTTCATACACGGGATGTCATCCTTCCCATTGACGAACTTATATTTGTCAAGATGGTTGTTTAACCACCAACCAGATATGATAACCATATATGAACCATTATTATCAGTTTTTTAAAACCATATATTAGCCATTTATGTTTCAACCATGTTTCAACCATCCCTATAGCATAAACAGCCGGTGTTATTAATGGTTAAAACCACCAAGCAGTTACCATTAACATCCATCAACTAATGGTAATAATTAGAATAGTGGATGGTAATTATTGATTACCATTAATTACCATTAATTACCATTAATTACCATTAATTACCATTAATTACCATTAATTACCATTAATTACCATTAATTACCATTAATTACCATTAATTACCATTAATTACCATTAATTACCATTAACTGGAACCACCAACCAGGCAAGTGGCGTCTGAAAATAGGCTACCCTAGAATCCACATTTTGATATAAACAATGGTGAATAAATCATATTAACAATTGTCACCATATATTATGATAGAATTTTAATATATTAACAATTTATTAAACAATCAGATATATTGGTTAATAAATTGTTAATATATTAAAATTGCATAATTTTGTTTTTTTCAATGATACGGTATACCCCCAATTTCCGACACACCTGTCAGTTTTTTTATGTGTCGGTGAAGAGCCACACTGTAAAGGGGAAAAGCCAGGAGACTCACCAGGGTTAACCATTGACGATCTGTGGGATGATCCTCCATGTAGAGTTGATGGTTGACCTTTGTCATTTGCATTGGATATTTGGTGGTTCATCCCATTTACTAAGTACTTGGTGGCTCATCCCACGGCTCGTAAATGGGTTATAACCCCAGTGATTTACATGGGATAAGTAGGGTTAATCCACTTATAATTGGGGTTATAACTCACTTACTAAGTGGGATGAACCACCAAGTAGGTTAGTTCACCCCAGTTCTAAGTGGATTAACCTGGATTAACCCTACTTATCCCACTCAAATCACCAGGGATATAACCTACTTAGTAAGTGGGATGAGCCACCAAGTAAGAAACATGAACCATATTCCATGGTTATCTCAGATGTGTTCATTCTTTACCTTCCGGCAGTCAATCGTGGCAACGGTCATTCCCCCCCATTTAGATGATTGTCCCATTCAAACCTGCATTTATAGGATATGTTTGATTGCCATGTTTGATTACTAAGTACTAAAGGGTAATATCCCATCATTATCATCATCATCATCATCATCATCGTCATCATCATCATCATCATCATCATCATCATCACCATCCCATTCTGCTCCCATTCTGCTCCCATTCTGCTCCCATTAATATTCCATGAAAACACGTCAATGGATTAACTTCAAGTGGCACATGTAAAGATTTTGGAGAACATCATGCAAGGAATTCCTGACATGAAGCTTCAGGACAGAGTTGCTGCGGGGTTCTTTTCAAATTTTTTGTGGATGATCTATGCAAGGGCAAGGTTCTCAGATGCACAAGCGGCATCAGCAACGGATGGACCGGACGGATTTATTTTTCAGCTCAGGTCCACAGGAGCAAGAGCGCTATCACGTTGGAGATGAAGACGAGATATTTGCCTACAATGTGGTGCCCCCAAGATAGCTAAGTTGGTTTATAACTCTAATAACTAGGACTTATGGTAGATATATCTATAGTTAATGGGATTATAAACCAACTTATAACTGGGGGGCACCACCTTGTATGGCTGCTCCACTTGTAGGAATTACAGTATTGCCAGCCTGCCCATTATGGTTCATGTGGCTGCCATTTGGTTGAAGAATTTTGTTGAGGGCTGGAGGGGCGTCTGCTCAAGATGTTGTGGGCTATGGCACTCACTCGTGCAAGGCGACTTTGTTACATGAATACGCCCATTAATATTCCCACTAATGTTCCTATTGCGGTTATCTGAGTTGTATCACTAACCATTGATGATATTTCTATATGTTCTTTTCAACACCTCCATTTATACATCACAAATAAGGTTTTCATCCTAGTTTACTGAGTCTAGTTCTATCACCAATAATATCCCCATTAATGATCATTGATGTAGGTAAAACAATAATAAACCATCCCTAATTTCACCATAATAGGTTGTATAAACAATTCCCAAATGGGTGGTTTATTATTGTTTTAACCCACAATATCATATTTTTGTTCTCTCCCTTTCCAGCCATGTCTTCCGTTGGAGGGCTTAAGAGTCGAGCAGCAAGATTAGAGGCTGAGAAACATCGAGACTGGGCAGCCTTTTTTGCGGGGGGACACCCTGGAAAAAGGGGACAAACATGGTACTAGTAATATTAATATCAAAAAATAGCACCATGAACAATTGGCATCTTTTATATGATGTTATCATCAAATGATAGGTAAATTGATGATTTCTAAGAAACAGGGATTCATAAATGTATACTGATTTTTTTTGGAGTTACAAGCACTAAATGACAGTTAAAAATTGGGGGGTTAACAACCAAACATTGAGACTTAACCGTTGTAATTTTTCGGGATGATGTGTGATGGGGTTCATGGGTACAGTGATGGGCTTCTGTAACTGATGAGATAAATCCCTATTTTATAGAGTTTTATAGTATAATCACAGGAATATAATGGGATATCCCAGTTATAATTAATGTAATATCCCAGTTTATTTTATAGTAAGTTTTATAAACCCATATAACTGGAATATCCCTATAGTCTCCCTCTATTAATTAGAGTATAATGGGGGTTATAAGTCCAGTTATATATGACATATCAATACATATCAGACATATCCCAAGCCATATGCGAAACATGGTGCTGGAATATGAATCCCAACATTTGCACTAAAAATCAAAAAATCACCCAGTTTTGTAGGTTTTTATATACCATGGTTCGCATTTGGGTATGGCTGCAGCTCAATTCATGTAAGGTCCCAATCCATACCCCGGACCTGCATACGATCCATTCTCCTGATCCATGTTACGCAACTCCTTCGTTCCATCTGTCCGGATCACTGCGTAACGTATATCCGTATACTTTGAGCCATAGGCCATATCACCAACCATTGGGATTTAACCAATTTAACGAAGAAATGTCAGGTTTCTGTTGGTTCTTTTTGTTTGAACTGTCGGATTCATTGTGATCACTTTGCCTCCACCTTTTGAGGCATCCCATTTTCCAAGACGCCCGTCTAGAGATGATCCGAAAATGGAGCTACGTTAGAACCATATAAGACCATATGAATTGGTGGTATGTCCCCTTACATAGCCCTGAAACATAGGCCTTATATGTGGTAGGTACCTCCGATTTAGGTTCCTGAAATGGCCATTGATATGTTCGCTAAATTTTTGGCTATGAATCAACAAGCATTCCTTTTTAGCTGAGGAACGTCCATAAATCAAAGCTATTTTGAGGTGACACAAGGTGAACTTTTCTGATAATATATCTTTGGTGGTTTAACAATTTCGCCATTTTTGTTAGGCAAATCGTCTTAAATCATCTATAAATGGGGCATGGCTTCCATAGCTACGTTCAATAACCAGAGGATATTTTCAAGAAAATCCCCAGATTCACAAAGACTCTGAAAATAGTCCAAAAATAGTGAAAACTAATAGTCAATGGATTGGTTTAACGGAAAAAAAAATACAGAAAAAAAAACAATTTTGAGTGGGAACATCTATGGTTTCCTGTAGATGTCCCGCTAAACCAAATCCATTGAATAGGGGGTTATCATGATTATCTCATGATTACCCTCTCGTTATGTCAACATAGCTATTGAAAATGGCCCATTGAAATAGTGGATTTATCTAGTAAAAATTGTGATTTTCCATAGTTATGTTAGTTTACCAGAGGGTATCTCATGATTTTCCCAGATGTTCCCCAAGCTGAGGAGACTTTATCGCGAGTTATTGGCAGCATATGTATGTTGATGAGGATAGCGGGGACCTGAGCCGAATAGCCGAAAAGGGGGCCCCTGGAGACTCACTGAACAACGGCTTGTCTTGGAAAAATCTCATGGTTTTACCGTAACTGGTTGGTGGTTTGGAACATGATTGTTTTTCCATATATTGGGAATAATAATCCCAACTGACGAACTCATATTTTTCAGAGGGATTGAAACCAGCAACCATGGTTTTTTTCCTATCACGTAGCATGGGTTCCTGTAAAGTGTCCAACCAATCCAGTGATTGACCCTTGGGGACTGTGGGTTTCTGCAACCATGGGATAAAGCGGGGATGTAAACCGGGAAATGATGGGGATTGGACTAAGAACTCACAGCTGGAACCTCAGGTGCTTTGAACAAAGTCGGGTGATGGGGCTATTGGTGACGCCTCAAGACATGTTTTGGTATTGGTACCGATGCAGAAAACTTCACCATGAACAAGTCGGATTTATCGATTAGAAATAGAACTAAGCGCCCCCCCCTCAACAACGGGTGAGTTAAGCGCCCCCCCCTCAACAACGGGTGAGTTGCTTCGCAACTCAATAACTCTTGGATTTTTGGTAGATGTATCAATCTACTATCATCGCTATAGATGTTGAAACATATTCTAGGGAGTCCTGTGTCAGATCCAGATTTTCAGTAAAAATCAGAAAATTGGGCGAAGAATCAATGAATTCATGGATTGGAGGATGGGACAATTTACAGGGAACCCCCTGCATCTAGTTGTAAAAACCAGCAGGTTTCCAGCTCAGTGTCCCGCAGCACGTCGTTTAGTAAGGGGGTACAGCCTCCGGACGCCATAGACAGTTTTCCCCCCTCGATGTTTCTTGTTGGATAAACCCATAAAAAAAACTGCAGATAGCCTCTGGTAAACGTTTACAGTTTTGCGAACTTGAACATGGCCCAGTCGAAATAGTTGATTTACCCATTAAAAATTATTGAACATGGCAATAGAAATAGTGGATTTACCCAGCTATAAAATGGTGGATCTTTCCATCGTTTTTTGTATGTTTAGATGGTATATCACTGCAGAATTCACTGCAGATCTCCACCATCAATCCAGCGCAGTAGGCCGAGGCCAGCTGGCCAACCACCTTGGTGAATTCTCGGGATTTTTGTTGGTGAAACAATGTGAAACAATGTGAAAAATATACAGATTTCAGCTGGTTGGTGGTTTGATGTTTGGAACATGAATGGATTATGACTTTCCATTCAGTTGGGAATTTCATAATCCCGACTGACGAACTCCATCATTTTTCAGAGGGGTACCCTCTGGTAAACTCACATAACTATTGAAAATCACCATTTTTAATGGGTAAATCCACTATAAATGGCCATTTTCAATAGCTATTTTGACATAACCAGAGGGTATGTATACCACCAACCAGTATGTTTCACCTGCACCGAGCTATCGTTTGGTGGACCCGTTTTACGATAGACATGTCACATCGACACAACGTTGTCCGAGGCACACTCTCGGACGCGCATCTCGATAGCTTGCTGATGGCCGGAATGGAGAGCTGGGTGGGTTGCGGGTTGCGGAATTATCAACGAGTTGTTGTTGTTGTTGTTTCATGTTGGTGAATTCCAATGGAATACAACCAGATATGGATTCTACCTTCTACATGAATACTATAGTTCGACGTATCATACCCTCTGGTTGTGTCAAAATAGCTATTGAAAATGGCCATTTATAGTGGATTTACCCATTAAAAATTGTGATCTTCCATAGTTATGCAAACGTTTACCAGAGGGTAAACCATAGTTATTGCAGTTGTTTGCTCCAACTTAGCTGTCGTAAATGGGGGCCCAGCTAATCCTAGCCCTGAGGATGTTGGTTTTTGTCATGTTTGTGATGTTCCACAGTGGCCAGAAGCTAGGAGAAAAGTTGGGTGGAATGAGACTTACCCTCTGGTAAACGTTTACATAACTATGGAAAATCACCATTTTATAGCTGGGTAAATCCACTATAAATTGCCATTTTCAATAGCTATGTTAAATTACCAGAGGGTAATGAGATATCTTCAACTCTTTCCACGCAACTTTGATAATCCTCTGGTAGCTTTGGATAATAGGTAAACCCAGGTAAACCATCTATTTCTATGGGCCATCTATACCATGGCTATGTTAAATACAGTAACCAGAGGGTAATTGTAATGTCAACCCCGGATGAGACTAAACCATGGTTTATGAAAATTAGGGGGGTACCCCTCCAATAGTCATTTCATCTAATACTTATTTATGGTACCCTCCCAATTGAACAATCGTTTGGGGTTTATTAATCCAGGGTTGACATTAATCCTCTGGTAGCTTTGGATAGCAAGATTATCCATCAACTCTTTCCAGAGATAATCTATGCTTTGGACAATCCTTGATGTCTAACTTGTGCCATGGGGATAGATCGAACACCACTATTTTAAAATATCTTACTGTAAACCTATGTTAAACAGGAAAAAAAACATGTTTTTTTCCATATGTTCAACCTATGTTTAACCATGTTTTTTCCCCAAAAAGTGCGGCGATTTTTTGGGATTCACCAGGGGAGGTCACTGCCAAGTCGTCGGGATGATCTGAGCCAACTCCTCGCCTCAGGGTCTCCAAAAGAAAGAAGACGAGCTAAGACAACGCTCTGAGGACCAAGTCTTTAGAGCTTTCCATATTTAGTTGTGTCGGTGACCATCCCCAAAAACCAGAAATGGCTTCCCAAAAGTGGAGGTCTATCATTAGGTTTACCCTTTGGTAATCAAACTTGGCATCTTTAGAGTTTTCCAAATGGAGAATCAACGGATTGGTTTTTTAAGCGGAAAATCGGGAAAGCGGAAACATCGAAAAAATTGGGGCTAGAAACAAGCCATTGAGACAAGTAAATTGATTTGGCTGGAGATAGGATATGGGGAGTTCCATGGGTTTCCTAAATGGGAGTACCCCAAATCATCCAAATTAGACCAATTTAGTATTGAATCCCATGGTTTCCAGGGTATTCCTCCATTTTAAGAACCCCCAAATTTTGCTTTGTCTGAAAACAGTGGCAATTTGTGTGGGAAAAGTATCATGAACCATCAAATTATGTGGAATGTTCCAAGCTATTGAGCAAGTATATCCACAAGGGGCATAACTTGTCATGTTACCGGTTTATTGAGCCAATTGAGCCAATAAAAACCTATCAGTGTTGTCTGAGGTGTTGCAAACATGTCCTTTTTGGACACTCCTTGGGGGGCGGATGGCTGGTATACCATTTCTTATCGCCTGTGTCCGTTGTGTTGCATTGAAAATTCTATGGAAATCCTGATCATGTACACCATGATCAATTGCCTGGAACGGATGCGACAAATGCCGTTGGCCTTTCTTTTCTGGTTGGTGCTTTGGAACATTTTGTTTTGTCCATTCAGTTGGGAATGTCATCATCCCAACTGACTTTGTTTTTCAGAGGGGTAGGTCAACCACCAACCAGTAACCCTTATCAAATGATAACCCTCCGATTTATCAATTCAATCACTTCCTGTAGTCCCGAGAGGGCCGGCATGTAGGTATACCACCAACCAGTTTTGTTTATGGGAATTTAAGGGACATGTGAGCTGATGACTTCACTCAAGGGGTCCAGTAGGATAGGTGAGCTGATGCTGAAGATCATGGTGGGTTGCTCCAAACACACCCAGGGAAAGAGCGGTAAATTGAGTAAATAGTGGTAAATATGTGATGTATTGGATTATTGAGATAGAATGGGAATATCATGTGGGATACATATATATATATATATTTGCTTGGTGGTTTCAAACATTTGGATTAGTTTCCATGATATATGGAATTTCATCATCCCAACTGGCGAACTCCATTATTTTTCAAGATGGTTTTTTTTAACTATGACAACCATATGAACCATTATTATCAGTTTTTTAAAACCATATATGAATCATATATGATATATTCAGATAGTTAGTATATCATATCCCATATTAATACATATCATATACCATATCATTAACATACCATATCATTAACCAAGTATTAGCCATTTATGGACACCACCATGTTTCAACCATCCCTAAAATAAAAATCATTTGCCCCCCCCTGGGGCCCCCCCTTGTGGCTATCATTTACCATGCAATGACTGCGAGTGGTGGATTTGACTAAGCTAAAATGGTGATTTACTACGGAGGGGTTTAGCATGAAAAATGGTGATTTACTATGGTTTAACCATGAAAAATGATGGTTTACTATGGTTTTATGAGATGATGTAATGTGATGTATTGGGATATAATGGGAATATCATGTGGGATATATACAAATATATATAATGGGGCAATCCCCCAAAAGCTGACCCCTCCAACAACGAAGGTTTGATTAAGGGCTTGTTAACCACCAACAACCATTGTTGGCGGGGCTTATTTTCAGCATCTATTACTAGCAAGGTTGCTGAGAGGTGGAAGGGCGATGCTTCGTATCAGAGAGGATGCAACAGTGAAGACAACCGACTCCTCGGAAATACTGATGCCAGGGGTAACACAAAAAAAAATCGCAAGGGAATGGCTGGTGCCCAAGTCAGATGTCGCCCACATTCCTTGTGTTAGCATTGTGTACACTTCAACCATGTATCACTTTCCTGCGGGGAAAGGGCAGCTTGAGCTACAGGAGTTCGATGATAGGGAAGAAATTTGCGGCAGGATTTTGGAGCGTGCCATCAACAATCCACCATCAACAAACCACCATCATCAAGTGATTTACAACCCATATCATTACATATACTCATAGACTCATAGACTCATAAACTCATATGGCTATGGATCAATACCTATTAATACCATTTTTAGTGGGATGAACATCCATTTACCAGCTATTTTGATGTTCTCCAGGGGGATAGGGTTTTGACTCACAACCATATACACAATATACATATACATATACACATGATCATATTCATATGCCATACATCTCAGAGGAATCTACACCTCTTGCTCCGCCGTCAGGAGCTGCAGCTGGAAGCCAAAGAGGCGGAACGAAGGCGCGGCTTTTGGTGCAAGAAATGGCGCTTGAAGTGGGCGAAAATGATGGAAAATGATGAAGAAATGATGGAAAAATGATGGTTTCATCATATTTTATTAGTGTTGAATTGTGGGTTGTGAAATTCCCGGTTTCAATAGGGAAGAATCGGCCCAAAGAGAGCATGTCGAGGATGTTCTTACCAGCCATGTTTCTTCAGATGCTATATGTCATATTTGTCATGATGAGTCGGTTGTACCGCTTTTGTTTTTTATCCATTCACTCTCCATCAATGCCAATTTCAAGACTCTGCTGTTCGAACTGCACTCGTTGCAGTGAAACCATTGATTCAGCGCCAAGCTGAGACCGGGCCGTTTCCAGTGGCAGCAGATCCTGCATTTTCAAGGAGTACTTGGTGGTTCATCCCAGGAATCGTAAGTGGATAACAAAACCCCAGTTATTTCAGTGAACTAACATGAACCTTGCCCCTACTTAGCCCAGTTATAACCAGGGCTTTTTCACCTACGAGCCGTGGGGGTGAACCACCAAGTAGTGGGGCGCCCTGCAGACGCTGAAACTCGGATTTTCAACCTTTGAACGTGTCGCAAAAGAGCAATACTTCAAAGGAATCGTTTGGTGGGTCCCATCTTCCTTGTGGTTTGTTGATTCAAAATGCTTCAAACATGCTTAGAATATCCACTTTGTTTCGAACACGTTAAATCAACCATTCTAAAAATCATTCTCATCTTGAAATGTCCAACTCTGAAATGATTGATCTCCATCATGTCATGGATTAACAATTTTCCATCTTCAATTTCTATTGTACTTTTTTTTCATATCTGTTCTCCATGTCTCAGACGGAGTTTTCCCCATCCGGAAATCGTTTTTTTCAAGCGCCGAATGTCTCAATGGATTGGTTTAAGGGAAAATTTACTGGTTTAAGCCCCATATAAGTATGGGAAAATCTATGGTTTCCGATGAAGATTTTGTAGATTTTCCCAAGAAAACCAATCCATTTAATCCCCAAATAGATCCAAATAGTTCTACAAGTCATCAAAAATCATCTATAAATGGGCCTTTTCACTTTGTCTTTTTTGGCTTTTTTCCCCGGTCATAAGATCTACATAAGATCTATAAATGGGCCATGGCTTCCATAGCTATGTTATAACAAAGCAATCCATTGAACGCTCGGAAGGCTGGAACATGTGAACTCCTTGCACCTCGGCAGAGCCTCGGATTTGGAGTTGCAGGCGAGACGGTTTCACGGAGGAAAAGTCAGGATGACAGACCCTTCGGTGAACTAACATAACTATGGAAAGATCCACCATTTTTGATGGGTAAATCCACTGAACAAAATTGCCATTTTGAATAGCGATGTTAGTTTACCAGAGGGTAATAATAATTAAGAGTGGTTAGTATAGTTACATAGTTATAGTATGTTATAGTTGTATAACATTACATAACTCATGATTCATCAATTTTGATTATAACGTTTTTTCTGGTGAATCGAGTGATTAATGGTTTTCAGTTTGGTTCGTAAAAGTCGGGAAAATGATGATTTTTTCAAGGTGAAACACCCATATCAAGCCATATCAACATGTTCATTGGGGACTTCCAGGACCACCCCACGAGGTGTTGCACAAAGTGCCCATTCAATGGATAAACGGTGGAAAATCCCAAGCGAAAACCATGGAGTTTCCCATGAAATAGATTGAAATATCTGTTTTTTTCCAGTCACCTTTTTTTTTGCCCCAGTTTCGAATCATTTATGGTATAGATATACTGGTTGGTGGTTTGGAAGGTATACCACCAACCAGTATTATTACTAGTAATATCTGTTGACATATGATGATTAGACTGTCTATGACTATGATATATATATATATACTAGTCTTATTTCTCCTATGGTATATATATATATCGAATGTTCCATATGTATCCATATGTTCCCAGTAGAATTGGTTCTGTATTTTCAAGCCGTTCATCCCAGCAAGATCCCATAAAACGCCTAGCCCCGCTGCTGGATGGCACCCTTTTTGGGATGGCATTGGTGAAAATGGTGCGATGAATTCATTGAAATTCATGGATTTTTAAGGGGAGTAATTTGCCTATGTTCAGGCCCCAGAACTTGATAACTTGGGGTAAGCACCCCTCGTTTGTGTTTTTGCGGGTGAACCTGAAGATACCTTAACCATGTCTCTGACAATCCATATCGTATACCTTAAAGAGGGACATGAAGGTGTTGGGTCAGCAGTGCCATGAGCAATGTCATGCAACATGCGACACAAGCTACGATTTTCATCGATTTTCAATGTTAGCGCAGGTGCGACACAATCTTAAGGCTTAGTTGGGGGTGCATCCAAGGTACTAGGTGGGTAGCAACCAGAGTGTAACTCACTTATTCTTCAAATATCCCCATATTACTTACGAGGTTTAAAAAACAACAAATAGGCATAAATAGGCACCTTAAGCATCCTTAAGCCTTAAATAGAACATGTTGAGTAACTCGGAGTTTCCCCACGACTCTTTTTGGTTGTCACATTGATAAGTAGTTTATTTCCCCAGACACGTTCACCAGTTAGGAGAACCGAGGGGTGATCCTCCAAGTAATTATACCATCAACTAATCCATGACTACTCACAATTATAAACAATCATTACAAATTATGAACCACTACAATGGTTAAACCATCAGCTGTTAAGTACAATGCTTAATATCTGATACGTTAGCCATATTTAGCCATATTTAGCCATTAAGAAGTGTGGTTCAACCAGGTTAAACCAGGTTAAAACCAGGTTAAAACCAGGTTAAAACCAGGTTAAACCAGGTTAAACACCCCCGACGAATTTCGGCGAACATGCCTGGCTTCCAACCAGATGTTGCTTGCAGGCCATGAATGCCTTCGAACGCTCACAAAGGCGCATCCAAGAGGATCCGCTGACGCGCGACCTGTGTGACTGGGACTTCGGGGACCCATTTGTTTTCATGAAAAATGGAGGTTTCATCAGCTACCAAAAATAGTGGAAGAGTTACAATAGAATGATTCAACCATATAATAATGTTACATTCAAATAATGATTGGACTAGAAATGGTGGAGGATTGATATTGGGGCCCCCTAGTTATGTTTGTTGGTTTATAACCCAATCTAACTATAGTTATAACTACCATAAACCCTAGTTATTGTAGTTATAAACCAACTTAGCTATCTTGGGGGCCCACTTTGTAGAAATGGTGGAGGATTGATATTGGTTTTCGGTTTGTGGATCAGATTGTTTTGGATTGTGTTGACTGGTTACCCTCCCCAAAATTCATACCGTTATAACATACTTTAAGCCTGAAAATCGCCTATTTTTAGTGCAACCGTTATCTTCCAAAGCCCTCTTTCGCACGGTCTATGCTAATTTTTGGGAGAGTAACCAGCGAAATTGTAATTTGTTAGTATCAATCATAGGGATTTAACTATCAAAAGTAATGCTTTTGTCACCAGTGTGTGTTGTGTCTGAGAATCAGGGCAGTTTACCAGAAAATTGAGGTTTCACCCGCCAAAAATGGTGGTTTTTCACAGTGAGAAATAGGCATCGTGGAAGTGCATCGCTAGGCAGCAGTGGCTGACTATGGGTGTGGAGCATGGCTCCAGGATGGTTGCAAAGTGATGTTTGCTGATTACACCCATGAGCACCATAAATATAGCCTCTGGTAAACATACAAAAAGCTATTGAAAATTGCCATTGAAATAGTGGATTTTCCCAGCTATAAATGATGATTTTCCATAGTTATGTAAACGTTTACCAGAGGGTATATCATGATATACTTAGCTTGTGCTGAACGTAGGGAATGAGGGAATGATCCACTGGCTAACTATCAATAATAATCCCAGCAACCTCCATTCCCATCCATTCCCTACGTTTAGCACCAGTAAGTATATCTACCACAATTCATAGCTGACCTAGTTATAAATCAACTTAGCTAAGGCTACGGATTAGGGGAACCACCTTGCTGGATTCATATGAGCTTCCCCTAA
This sequence comes from Cladocopium goreaui, assembly GCA_947184155.2. NCBI lineage: Eukaryota > Dinophyceae > Suessiales > Symbiodiniaceae > Cladocopium > Cladocopium goreaui. Next base: position 79,674 of record CAMXCT020006616.1, on the reverse strand, counting down.
ATCTTCGAACGAGTCGAGACATGTACTGGTTGGTGGTTTGGAACACGTTTTATTTTTCCATATATTGGGAAGAATCATCCCAACTGACTTTCATATTTTTCAGGGGGTTGAAGCCACCTTTTTTTGTGTAATTTCTGTCCATGTTTGGTCTAAAATGCAGTGGAATGTGGCGAACGCAGAGTATCTTCTCGAGGCAGGAAATGCAGTTCCATGATTCCATGTTTAGTTTTGGCTTGGACAAGCCCAAATTCAAAAGGTTTACTGTAGCGTTGATATGCGTTGATACATGCATGAAAAATATGGTGGCCCCATGATAGGACGATTTCCTTTTTTCCCGTTTTATCTCCTCGTGGTATATGTTGATGACTTCAAGATGGCCAGACCCTCTCAAAATCAAGCCAAAGCTTGGGAGAGCGTCAAAGCAGCCGTTGAAATCGGCGAGCTCGAAGCCTATGGTAGGTATTTTGGGATGCACAACGAGGTTCATGGACTAAAAACTGTGAAGCACGTCCACTTGCTGCAAGCTTGCATGAGGGATTGGTGGGAACATGATGTGGAAAAGAATGGATTAGACACCACTTGGTGGTTCATCCCACGGCTCGTAAGTGAGTTATAACCCCAATTATAAGTGGATTAACCCTACTTATCCCATGTAAATCACTGGGGTTATAACCCACTTACGAGCCGTGGGTAGTTCGCCACCAAGCATTGCCAAAGCCGTTAGAAACTGTACCAGCCCTGGGGGGACCTGACAGATATCAACATCGAGACTCTTCAGTCCCAGCTCAACCACCTTGCAGAATTCATGCCACTGGTTTCATGATGTCCCTCCATTAATATCAATTATATTCAATTATATATATATATACATAGTGATATTACATATATAATTAACAGATATTAACAGTAATTTTCCAGATATTAAGTTAGTATATAATATTAATATATATAATATGATAACCTCAATTACCACTATTAATTATGTACTATTAATATTATTATTACACTATTAATAAAAAATATTAATTACCAAGCGCCCTTTTTGCACTACAAAACCCTCTGGTAATAACTGTTAGCCACGGAAGCCATGGGCACATGGCACAAGTCCCTCCTTTAGTGTCCCCCAAATATCAGATAAACTAACGAAAAACTATGGAAAATCACAATTTTTAATGGGAAAACTCACTATTTCAATGGCCATTTTCAATAGCTATGGAACAAATTACCAGAGGGTAATATCAGAAGACACTAAAGGAGGATGTCAATCCCACCCAGATGCGAACCATGGTGCTGGTATATAAAACCCTACAAAACTGTGTGATTTTGGACAAGGGCAAATGTTGGGATTCATATTCCAGCACCATGGAGCATATGGGCCATATCACTAAACCATCTTTCCCTGACATTTCCAGTCACTGTTAGTTTACCAGCGGGTATATATCCCTGATGTCCCTCCGATTTTTCTCCACCATATCTAGAAGTCAATACAGGACGATGCCAATCCTATATTATATGGTCATATCCAGATATATGCTATTGTCATAATATTAAAATCCATTATGGTCATATCTATATTGTATTACATGATATGGTCGTAAGTTCTTTTCCCATATCAAGACAGCATAATAGATTATATCTTCATAATAGTTTTGTCCAAATATATATACCTTCTGGTCATTTAACATAGCTATTGAAAATGGCCATAGAAATAGTGGATTTTCCCAGCTAGAAAATGATGATTTTCCACAGTTATGTAAACGTTTACCAGAGGGTATAAATGCAATTATAAGTCATAACTAAGGTTTTATATATTTATATATCATTATAATATGTTTGTCCAAATATAATATATATATACACATATACACATCATATTTTTATATAATATCTGATAATCTCAAGACACCAGGACAAAAAGGAGGAGGAGTATCAGAAGCAGCGCGACGAAGTCCAAGCGCTTTTCGCCAAGGCCCATGGTGTTTCTCTGGTTGTGATCTGGACATTTTAATGGGATGTTTGAATGGAATTTACCCATCATTTACAATGATATGTATATATATAAAACCTTAGTTATGACTTATAATTCCATTTATACCCTCTGGTAAACGTTTACATAACTGTGGAAAATCACCATTTGATAGCTGGGTAAATCCACTATTTCGACTGGGCCATTTTCAATAGCTATGTTAAATTACCAGAGGTTAACCATCATTTACGGTGTTTTGATGAAGTGTCAGATATAAAAGAAACATCATGCTATGATGAGTAAAACCACAGTAAATTGCAGTTTTATGGGGGTCAACCATTGAAATTATGAGAAAAAATGATTATTTAACCATCAAACATGTGGCTTTGTGGGGTTTGCCATGGGATTTAACCATCATTTAACCATCATTTACCCTCTGGTTATTTAACATAGCCATGGAAAATCACCATTTTTAATAGGTAAACCATCTATTTCTATGGGCCATTTTCCATGGCTATGTTAAATAACCAGAGGGTAACCATTAAAAAGTGATGATGATGGCTTGATCAATGGTGCTTCAGGACGCAGAAACGTTGAGATTTCGGAGCGTTGACCAGGTAACCCCCGGTTGATTGGTCAAGATCAAGGGAATGATTAATCTACAGGAAGGGGCCCCATAATGCCATAGCTAAGTTGTCTTGTAACTTGAGGAATGGTTGGGTTTGTAGGGGATATAACATGATATAACTATAGTTAGAGGGGCTTGTAAACCAACTTATTACTACACAGGGCGCCTTCCTGTGCCCTTGATATAATGGGGACGGTCATAGTCCGTGAACTGAGGATTTCCGTTCGCAACCAACTAACCAATTAGTAATTTTGGGGGATTGTTGTATTCTGGTTATACGGTGGTTTAAACCCCATTTAACTATAGTTACAATAACCATAAACCCTGGTTATCAACCAACTTTGGTTTATCAACATAACTATAGTTGTAGTCAGTGCACTAGTTACACTACCAGTTACAAGTAGGTTCGGAACATTTATTACCCCATCGAATTACACACAGTTATAAAATGTTAACATACCCGCAAGTCGTACAAAGTGGGGCCCCCAAACGATCAGTAGTATAACTATAGGGTGTATGGAAATTCTGACTGTAGTTAATGGGGTTTATAACCCAACAAACAGCGCTGCGGGGCAGCACATTGTACATATATCAGATACACATATTATTGTATATATATAGTATTTGACAACCATTGACAACCATAGACCCTGGTTAGACTGCTAATATATATTTAGTATTTGACAACCATTGACAACCATAGACCCTGGTTAGACTGCTAATATATATTTAGTATTTGACAACCATTGACAACCATAGACCCTGGTTAGACTGCTTATCAATCAACATTAGGGATAATCAGCTAATCACCATAGTCAGTTAGTCAGTACATGTCAGTACTCCAGCTACAATAATCATACTGTGGATGGTTGCGAAATCAGCTGAAAACAGTGGAAAACATATGGTAAACATTCATTTATTTATCATGATTTTTCACCATTTGCAAATATATCCTATAAAAAATAACCATATATTCTAAATCATCCCAAACTATTTCACCATATAGTAAACATATCCCATTCCATATTTTTTTTAGGCTTTCAACCTGTTTCGGACCGCCGTGATGGACCTGGTGATGGTAGCGCCAGGTCCATCGGCGGCTGCAGAGCGAACTCATCGAGCTCAGGGACTACAAGGCGCGGCGCGCACGTTTTCTGGCCCGAGGACGGGTGGAATACGTGGCCTGGTGAAAACTGCCATAGTGATTTATGGTGATTAAATGGGATTTTAATGGGACTTTATGGTGATTTAATGGATTTCTAATGGTGTTTAATGGGACTTTTCCTGGTGATTTAATGGGATAGCTATTGAAAATGGCCATAGACTAGAAATAGCTGATTTACCCAGCTATAAAATGGTGGATCTTTCCATAGTTATGTAAACGTTTACCAGAGGGTATAAATGGAATTATAAGTCATAACTAAGGTTTTAGATATTTATATATCATTATAATACGCCAATTTATAAATATTAAGGGCCATAGTTGTAGGGTTTTCCATTATAAACCAACCATTTTGGGGATCTCATTTATGGAAGCCCCCATTTTTACTAGGTGAATTCTATGGTTTATGGTAGATATATATATATATAGTTCATGGGCTTCATATATTGACCAAACATAACTCGACACCACCTTTCAAAGGGTACCAACTTAGCGTAGAAACTGGGCAGCACCTTGTGTCAAGCCCCTTGTGTCAAAATAGAAATGGTGTTTAATGGGACTTTTCCTGGTGATTTAATGGATTTCTAATGGTGTTTAATGGGACTTTTCCTGGTGATTTAATGGATTTCTAATGGTGTTTAATGGGACTTTTCCTGGTGATTTAATGGATTTCTAATGGTGTTTAATGGGACTTTTCCTGGTGATTTAATGGATTTCTAATGGTGTTTAATGGGACTTTTCCTGGTGATTTAATGGATTTCTAATGGTGTTTAATGGGACTTTTCCTGGTGATTTAATGGATTTCTAATGGTGTTTAATGGGACTTTTCCTGGTGATTTAATGGATTTCTAATGGTGTTTAATGGGACTTTTCCTGGTGATTTAATGGATTTCTAATGGTGTTTAATGGGACTTTTCCTGGTGATTTAATGGATTTCTAATGGTGTTTAATGGGACTTTTCCTGGTGATTTAATGGATTTCTAATGGTGTTTAATGGGACTTTTCCTGGTGATTTAATGGATTTCTAATGGTGTTTAATGGGACTTTTCCTGGTGATTTAATGGATTTCTAATGGTGTTTAATGGGACTTTTCCTGGTGATTTAATGGATTTCTAATGGTGTTTAATGGGACTTTTCCTGGTGATTTAATGGATTTCTAATGGTGTTTAATGGGACTTTTCCTGGTGATTTAATGGATTTCTAATGGTGTTTAATGGGACTTTTCCTGGTGATTTAATGGATTTCTAATGGTGTTTAATGGGACTTTTCCTGGTGATTTAATGGATTTCTAATGGTGTTTAATGGGACTTTTCCTGGTGATTTAATGGATTTCTAATGGTGTTTAATGGGACTTTTCCTGGTGATTTAATGGATTTCTAATGGTGTTTAATGGGACTTTTCCTGGTGATTTAATGGATTTCTAATGGTGTTTAATGGGACTTTTCCTGGTGATTTTATGGGATAGCTATTGAACATGGCCCAGTCGAAATAGCTGATTTACCCAGCTATAAAATGGTGGATCTTTCCATAGTTATGTAAACGTTTACCAGAGGGTATAAATGGAATTATAAGTCATAACTAAGGTTTTAGATATTTATATATCATTCTAATACGCCAATTTATAAATATTAAGGGCCATAGTTGTAGGGTTTTCCATTATAAACCAACCATTTTGGGGATCTCATTTATGCAAGCCCCCATTTTTACTAGGTGAATTCTATGCTTTATGGTAGATATATATATATATAGTTCATGGGCTTCATATATTGACCAAACATAACTCGACACCACCTTTCAAAGGGTACCAACTTAGCGTAGAAACTGGGCAGCACCTTGTGTCAAGCCCCGATGAGTAAACCTCAAGTTTGAGCAATAGATGGCAATAGGACATCTCTGAACTAAAAGCTGGTTGGTGGTTTGGAACATGAATGGATTATTGTTCCATTCAGTTGGGAATGTCACAATCCCAACTGACGAACTCATATTTTTCAGAGGGGTAGGTATACCACCAACCAGAAAGGATGTTTAGTTCGCTGGGAAAATCATCGAACTCTTCAGAAGGTGGAATTTCCCGCCTGCGCCACGTTTGATTGCCTAAGGCGAGGTGTGTTTCTTTCACGTGGTTAGAAAGGCGTCTACGGTAAGTGGTTCGATCTCATTTGTAAATAGTTCATTATAATTCATCCAGACGAAATCACGATTTGACCTTCCAAAATATTGTGATAACCAGCTGCATTAAGCGCAGTCCAAAACATGTTTAAGTTGGATGTGTTGATGTTTGTGCATCATTGAAACATGTTTAAGTTGGATCCGTTGATGTTTCCACAATAACGCTATTCTTCTAAAACATAGATTGTGTGTCTTCAGTCTCATCACGCCTCAGGCCATAGTCCCGCTGCAACGCTGGACGCTCACCGAGTCTGCTGATTCAACTCCCATGGGATTCCAGACTCTTGGTCTGCCCACGTTGGGATCGCTTGATGTCCAGCAGAAAAAACCGCTAGAGACTTCTTCGAGGCTTGGGTTGCTTCGCAACACGGGATCAGAACGACTTGCTGCACCAATGCTGTGGCTGGAAAGGCTTTATGTGGCGATTTCTTGGCCAAAGCATTCGGCCGATCACATATCTGGGCAGAATTGCATGATAATCCCATAATTATATATAATTATTGGTTACATTCATGTTACAGACAGATGGTCATTATTATTATGGTCATAAAATATCCCTGTATAATCCATTATTATTGGTTATATAGTTGGTTAAATCCTAAATATCATAAATTATCCCATGATAATCCCATTACTCTCCCCATTACACCACATGTTGGTTATCCCATCAAAATGCTATTATTAGATCTTATGAGTATATTAGTTAAATCCAAAAAAGTCGTACCTGATCATCACTTATGACAATCCCATCATCCACATAGATGAACGGATAACCACAACTTTTAACCACTGATGATTTAAATAGTGGTTAAAATATTTGGTGGTAAATCATAAATAAACTTAACGATCTTGGTAGTAAATATATCACTGTTGATTTGGTGGAAACTAGCTTTATTTTAACCACTGATGATATATAATTTTAACCCTGATATACTGTAATTGATATGATTCACTAAATCACTAAATCAGAAGTTCCAGGAACCCATGATTATTTAGTAAATCCTCATGGTACATCCACTATGTCACGCTTATAATCCTCACTGGATATGATTATAATCCAGTACTCCAACATAAAGCAACATAAAGCCTATGCGTTTTTGCTTATCCTGGTAATATTAAAAATTAATATTAGGTAATGATGGTAATAAAATCCAGTATTCATTGTGCTTATCCTGGTAATAATAATAGTAATATCCCTTAGTTATAATCAAGTATTATCCTGCTAATAATCTCTGGAAACCATAATTAAATATTATAATTAATTCCTGGTTGGTGGTTTGGAACATTTTTTATTTTTCCATATATTGGGAATGTCATCATCCCAACTGACGAACTCATATTTTTTAGAAGGGTAGGTATACCACCAACCAGTCCATGATTAAATCCCTTGATTGTAATCCAGTATTATCCTGGTAATAATCTCTGGAAACCATAATTAAATATTATAAATTCGACTATGAAATATTCCAGTTAATATGCCAACCAGATATGATAACCATATATGAACCCTTATTATCAGTATATTAACCATATAGTAGCCATTTATGGAAATCAGTATGATAACCAACCAGATAATATTGATTCTATTATGGTTAATATGGTTTCTATTATATTTATGATATTCATTCTATTGATTCTATTATAGTTAATATTAATTCTATTATAGTTAATTATACTTATTCTATAATATTGATTCTATTATATTCAATAGAATTCCAGTTTCCGTTCTGAAATCTCTGGAAGTAGCGCGTCACACGGTCAGGTCCTGCTCCGAGAGTACCGCAGGGTCCGCCTGGAGAAGCTGAGCGAAACCTTGGGACGGGTCCAGGAGCGGGATGGGGATCCCAAGGACGGTGGTGTCGCAGTTCGGTAAGGTTTTTTTGGGGGTCATGGTAGATGTATCGAATTATGTATGGTGTATGTATGGTTTATGTATGGTTGTATGGTTTGTGGTAGACTTCTCGAACATAGGTTCTTGGTGTATGGTTACTATATGTTACTCTAATAGCTAGGGTTTATGGTTTTTGTATGTTAGATATATCTAATCATAGTTACTATATCAGTTACTATGGTTTAGTGCCAAATACAACTAGTTCGTCTGTTAGTTTACCAGAGGGTATGGTAGAAATCAAAGAAGTTACTATATGTTACTCTAATAGCTAGGGTTTATGGTATGATATATCTCATCATAGTTGCTGTATGTTACTATGGTTTAGTGCTAAATATATGATCCAAACATGAGGCAAATCGTTGACTTCTATGGGAAAACATGGATTTGTTTGATGGATAAATGTGGGGGTTTACGAAAAGGTCATGTAAAATCAAGGTGGTACCCCAGTTCGTTAGCTCAATTGGTTATACCCTCTGGTAAACAAACAGTTTGCTACTGAAAATGGTCATTTATAGTTGATTTACCCATTAAAAATGGTGATTTTCCATAGTTATGTTAGTTTAGCAGAGGGTAAGAACTGCAACAACGATAATCAACATGTGCTTATGTGGTGCTTTGGGTTGCTGCTCCACCCAAAAAATATCACAATTTCCCAGCAATTTCCCAGACCCCCCAAACCACCAACCCGTACCACCACAAAAGCTCAACCTAATATAAGGTTATGGTAGATATGATATATCGAACTAGTTACTATGGTAAATAAGCCCAACATAACTGGGGGGAGCACCACCTTGAATGGGACTGAGGATGGGGATAGCATGGATTTTTCACCAAGCAAAACATGGGGATTTCACCGAATGAGGTAGTCATCAGCAGGGGCGGCTGCCTTCGAAGCCACAATGGGGTGGTGCCTCACCCAGTCCGCGAGCCTCCAGTTAGACTCTGGTAAACTAACATAGCTATGGAAAATCACCATTTTTAATGGGAAAATCAACTATAAATGGCCATTTTCAATAGCTTGGATTACAGGCAGCTTGGGCATGCCAGCAATGGTTGCTGTCATGCAAATGGCCAACAAGGTACATCGGTCCGGACAATAAGGTGGTCGGAATCACTTGGATCGAGGTAGCACTGGCCATTGCGAAACAAATGCGCACTTTTTTACCCGTCCGCAGACAAAATTCAGAAGGTGAAACAATTTTGCTGTACATATCTAACTATGCCGAAGCTCGAAAGCACCATGTTACTCTTGTGGAGCAAAGCGAAACTGCATACACATTAGTTAGACAGGTGTTGGATATAATTCCAGAGAGATTGATGCCCGACTCGCCATTTGGACAAGTACGTTCGATGTACATCCTGGGTGATGCGGGATTCAGAGGAGGCATACAACTTAGACCATACTTTGAAGGGCAAGCAGCAGGGACACAGCAAACAGCGTGGTACCTGCAAAACAATAAGGCTCTTCCTCACCTCTATTTGAGAGGTACGACTCAATGGCAAAGTGATCAATCCTTCGCTGCAAAATCATGGAAAGTGCGCATGGAGCAGGCGAAAGCAAGAACGAGGATAATCTCGGATGTTCGACGTGGTGTTTCACGTTCATGATCCTGCCCCCTGAACACCAGGTGCGGCAAACAAACTTCGAGGCAGGGTCTTCCTTTTGTCAAAGACTGGGGGAGGGCCCGGAAACAAAGTGAAAAGGCCATTTTCAATAGCTATGTTAAATTACCAGAAGGTAGCCATTGTAGATGAGGCACAACATTTTGGGGAAATTGCTGAAGTGGCATCGCTCTTCCCGGCGCATGTTTGGTGATTTTCAGTGGTGATGGACATCAGACCCCGGCTCTCCAACCAAGGGGACATAGCGCCCAAGAGGCATTGGTTGATCAAGAGACACGGCCGGCTCACAAACGACTGACCCGCCGAACATCACCAACAATCATGGGGGGTTATAACCAGTAAAAATGGGATAGAGCCACTAAGAATGGGATAATACTGGGATATAGAACCAACTGAGCAGCCAATCAGTTGGGCCTGTCCAAAAAGGGAGGCGCGTCATGACAAAACCCATGGCCCATCATAACTCATGCCTTTGATACTGAAGAATAAAACGATTGTCATCCTCAAAAATGCAGATCATTGAAACCACTAGCCGTTAATAAATGAGGTGGGTGACTCATACCCAGATGCTTTCTTGGAGGGTGGGGTACATAATGTTAAGCAACATTAGCCATGAAACCTGGTTGATGATTTGGGATTTCCTCAGATACTCCAGCAAGTGATAAATAGCGATAGTCTTTTGCTGGAATGAGTACCGTAGCTGCTATAGTTATAACTTATGACTCATGATATACCATGAGTTTTTGCATGTGTTTGGTTTATCTGAGGCGAATGTCCATCGTCAATAGCATTTAGAATGATAGATCGTTCCGGTATAACAGGTGTAAGATTAGCAACATGGGGATATCGAGGTTTCCTAAAATAGGGCTACCCCCAGTTCTCATCCAAGTCATTAGATCAGTTTTGAAAATTGAAACACCCATGGTGACTTGGGATGTTGAGTGGGTTTCTACTATTGAAACCTGCCAAAATTGGGGAAACATGGGAAACCAAAACATGGGGATCAATAGAGGTTTTAGATTGGTTTAGACTGGGATTTTCCACTTTTTGAACCAACCTATTGGGGATCCACCGGGTTTCTCCACTGATTTTTTCTGCCTGTTGAATCCGTGAAAACTGGTCTGGTGAGTTTCCTGGTGTCATTTCCCTCGCCATGTTGGTATCCGGAGATGATTGAAAAATGGGCACCCAAAATGCCATTCTTAGTATATCTTAGTATATCTGAGTATACTTCTTACGGCAAATGGCAACCTATATAGGATTATAGGTGAGTTGGTGTATAACCAGGGTAGCTGTTGGATTTATTGTGAGCATATCCATGGTTGATGAGGCCGGAACCAAGAAACAAAACTGGTGAATGTGTTTTTCTTACTATTTTTTTTCAATGTCATGGATTTGAGGTTGGTTGAAAACATGGTATCCTCTCACAGTAGCCATTTGGATGGCATACCCCCTTTTCAGATACACCCAAAATAGTTGTTCATGGATTATATATATATATATATATTATATTTATCCATATTTGTTCATTATTGGAACCACATTATATATTGCTAAAACACCATGTTTTGTGAGCAAAAAAACGTTTTTCTAAAGAATGTCAAAATATATGGTAAACTTAAAACACCATTGTATATTATATATATATTGTTTACCACACGACATTATATATTGTTAAAACGCCATATAAGAATTATGATATATTACCACTAAACGCCATTTATATGCTATTTCTAGTGGTAAACAAGATTATATATGGTTAAAGCACAATTTTTCGTCGGTAAATCTGCATTTCCAGGATGGACGGAGGCTGCGTCATTGCGTTCGCACGGAAGCCCGGGTCGATGCCCACGTCGTTCCAGTCGTTCAACATGACAACATGGCAACAGGAAGGGGCCACCCTTGGTAATAAGATCTGGTTGGTGGTATACCTACCCCTCTGAAAATTATGACTTCGTCAGTTGGGATTATGACATTCCCAACTGAATGGAAAAATAATCCAAATGTTCCAAATCACCAACCAGAGATGTAATAAGTTGGTGTACAACCCCCTGGAACTATAGTATACTATAGTTATATCCCCGAAAAAAAAATCAGACGTTCATCAAGTTGCAAGACAACTTAGCTATGGGCCCCTTCCTGTGGGTTGTAGTCAAATTGCGGTTGACCCGACCCTATAAACTATACAACAAACCACGGAAATCCATGGGCTTGCCGTTCAGAAATCATCTACATGGTGATTTCATGTCTATGTTAGTTTGCAGGAGGGTCATCAGTCAGGAAATGTGTGGTAGATGTTGGGTAAATTGCTTGATGATTGATATTTTAATGCAACTTCATCTTTCCATATAGATCCAAGATTATCCAAGTAGCGCAGTTTTGCGGTATGATTTAAGGCTTTAAGGGTTGAAGAAGTTTTTCAGGAAGTATTTGGAGCCATAGGGGTTTGTTAGAACTGGGCATGCATGGGTATGGTCAAAATTGGATACCCCAATAATTGCCCCAGGTCTATACTTTTGACTCATACCCATTTGAACTTTACCAGCTGATTTTCATGTGTCTGGAGGTGGCTGATATAAGGGAATCCTCGCAGCTACTTCAGCCAGAGAAACTATCGGGAACCTGGGTGAAGGCTAATATACAAGGCTAAAGTTTTTCTTGCCATCAATATATTATAGCTGGTAGTTTAAAGAAAGTGTTTTTAGATGTTTTATTCATTGGTTTATTTAAGACTAACAATATATATATATATATATTGTGAATTGACTTCACACTGGCAGCTCAAGTTCCCCCACGACCCGCACCTTCTGTCTTTTCCAAGCAGCCAGTGGAAGTCTCGCAACGGAATGCCAAAAATGGCAGCAGAGGCAAAAGAGCCAGGCAAAACGGAATTGCAATGTGTTGGCCACAACACAACGTAGCGACCGGCCGCGGTCGATATGGCTTCCAAGATGCTTAACCCTCACCTCCCGCCGTCTGGCGAACCAAGCCAAAAGCAACTGTCATGGATGCAAGTTTGGAACGCTGACCGGTCTGGAATCCAGGGAAACATGCTATGGAGATGCAAATGGACAATGACTGGGATCATTGGTACTTTCACAATATATATATATATATGTAGCCCAGCTACAAGACAAGTACCTCGTCAGTATCTACTCTCATGCTTTGGTCGATACACTTGGTACGCTACCAAAGGACCTGTGTCTTGGACCAAGCTGTATGATTTACCTCTGACCCCCTCATGGTAAACGTTTACATAGGGAACTGGAAAATCACCAATTGTTAGTAGGAAATCATGGTCAGTCATTGGGAAGTCGGCAAAGTTCCATAGCTATGTTAGTTTGCTGGAGGCTATAGTTGTAGTTTATAGCACGCATTTCTAGCAAGATGTGGGATTGCAAGAGTCAGTGTCCGTGAAATTTGATGGCCAAACCAATGGTGTTTCCTATAGTAGATGTTTTCAAAAAACAACTCAATCAATATATAGTACTTTAATCATAGTAATGATGTGTATGACATTAATGAATATGAGTATTCATATTATGGATTGTAGAACATCATGTATTGTGATCATTGTAATTTTACCCATTGTATCATTTAGTACATCATGTAATGATACCTTCATGACTATTCATTCAATGATATTATCATGGTCATAGTCATAGCGTTTTCTCAATAATGAATAATACACGTGGCAATCACCATGGCATCTATCCGAGCAATTCAACGTGTGTGCGCATACACATAACATGTGTCAAGGCTTTCCACTGTATTCATGGACTCCCTTTTCTTGAGACACTTGCAAGGTTTTGCCATCATTTATAGGTGAACTAGCCGTTATGGTAGGTCGGTATATTGTTAGATAATGTAGTTTGAGCCAAAATATGCTGCTGCTTGTGGGATCGAACACCCCGTTTTTCTCCATGGGGGTAAGTTTAGAACATTTTAGAACATTCCACCCATGGAAACCAGCAGAACAACGAAAACGACGACTTCAGCAGCACATCATGGCGTCAATCCGAACACAAGCGTGCCCACGGCTGTCGTGGATTGATCCAAGACAGAAACCCAACAAGGATGTACGTACTTCATCGTATTTCAGAGACGCAAGGCCGTTTTAGGGGGCCGTGCCTGGCAAGCAATTGACCGCAGCGACTGTGGAAATTGGGCGGCTTCCATCTGGGTTTGTCCATTAGTTGGCGGATGCCCTTGGCCACACTTAATGGCTGACATTTTGAGGCGCTCCATCTCCATCCATGCGTTGACGAACTTACATTGCTTTGCACAACTTCATATGTGCTTCTAGGTCAATCTTACATGGATACTTCAATCCTTTAGTCTTTTGGTATCAATGGGAATACCTACTAACCAGCAAAGAATTTGATTTTTTGCAGGGCATCTAAGATTGGCAATGGTTTGGTGTGTGTGTGTGCGTTGGTCACGTCATCCGCGCATCCTCATAGTATCTCATACGCCCTGCGGTTGTCCAACCTGTGGTGGCCTGGCACAATCCGGGAAGATATGTACACTATACATGCGGGTTTTCCATGTGCACCTAAGTATTCCACGGGGCAACGGGATTTTCACAAACGCGCGAGCTAGTTTTGGGCGTGAACTGGGTGGTATCGGCTCCAAGATGCTAATTTAGGTTCAGATGGAAATCCACAAGCACAATGCGTCACCAAGTTTACAACAAAGGGGAGGCTACGCCAGCTGGATTGTTCCCAGCCTTGCCTGCCACATAGTTACCCCGCTTCGGTTTTGAGGCGTGATGATCCGGAATGGGGCTCAACGCATCTTGCAACGTTTGGGTGCCCATGTTAGAGATGGGGCTGGGAAGCCAGGCGTGCAAGTCATCTTGGCGCAGTTTCCGCACAACACCTGGCCCAATGACGACTTGTGCGCTGGCACTTTCCGGCAACAACCATACAGTCTTATTGTTGAATAACAGGGGATTCTATGCATAAACAACTTTTAGACAATAAATTTACAATCTCAAGTTTTTATCGTAATTGGTATCTAAGATTGACATGTTTTTCCCGTCATTGTTCCACCATTCAAAAGATGGTCTTGGCAATTCTTGGCAACAGGAAAACCCAGTCGGGTCTGCTTTTTCGTGGGGTCTGCCATTGTGCCACATAGTTTGTTACGTCCACACAATCATCCCCGTTAGGAATTCTTTTGCCATTTTGGATGTACTATGCATCATCTTAATCCATCGTGGAAACCTCCACTAACCAACCATTGTAATTGCGCAAAATTCCTGTGTACCAACCATTGTGAATGCGTGTGAAACATCCACGTCGTCATTTGGCATTGGAGGGGCTGATTTTGAATGGTCACAACGTTGGTCTCCACTTCAAAAGGGTTTCATTTGTTCTGTGAAAGGTGTTGCCCACGAAATTCAAGTCTTGAAATGGTTTGTTTTGGCAAACCTTGCCTTAAATTCTAAATGGGGGTGTCTACTAACCACCTAATTGTGTGGTCATGATATTTAACTTGGGGAGGCTGTTGAGCAGAGTTTTCCAGTGGTTTTCGCAATGACATGTTTGATGATGCCAAAGATCTAGTCATTTCAACGGCGGCCAAAGTCAGATTTAAGAATATCTGGGTTGGCTCATTTTGCGGCGAGTATTTCGCAGGATCAACACCTTTTCCAGTAACCCTTGTAATTCATTAACCATTGTTTCTGAATCTGGGGTTGTTTTTGCCCGTTTTGTGTGATGTTCCGTCAAGTGTGTGGTCTCCGTCTATGAAATTATGTCTCTTTGCGGGAAAAGAATCACATATGTTCCATGTTTCATCCTTTGTCATTTATCATCAGGTCTTATTATTTAATCGATCACAACTTACATTTTTCAACATGTATCATAATTTATCACCATGCATCATGCATCATGATTTACAGTTTTATCATCATTTATCAATATTTGATCACCATTGTTTTCAAAAAAAATCGCCATTTTTGATCACAATTATTATTGATCATTGATCACCATTATTGTTGATCACCATTACTATTGATCACCATATTTGTCGTCAAATCTACCATCAACATTTACAGTTTGATCATGATTATTTATCATCAACATTTAGAGTTTTTTCACCATAGAATCCTACTGTTTATCATAATTTATCACCATGCATCACGTGTCATGATTTGCAATTTTATCATCGTTTAATATCATTTATCAACTTTTGATCACCATTATTATCATAAAATTGCCCACCACCATATTATTGATCACCATTGATCATTGACCATATTATCACATCATATAATATTATTATATATTATTGATCACCATATCATCACCATATTAAACATCATTGATCACCATAAAATCCCATTGCTATCATCGTTTAAAAGTCGTCCCGATTGTAGATCCCGATATGTCGAGGACTGGAATCCGCCAAGCTGCCCTTGGAACCCTGGATGAGGGAGGCTGGGAACGGCATGCGACAAGGGGGGTTGTAGTTGGGATTTTTCTGAAACCATGGTTAGAATGGATATAGAATGGATATACAATGGATATATAGTTGGGATATTAGTTTAAGGGAAAATTGTAACTGGCGTTTCCTAGGGAATGAAGGAATGGGATGATCAGATGATCATTCCTCGTTATTGCCCTACGTTTAGCACCGGGAAGTTATGTTTTGGATATATGATCTTTTCAGGGTCTATGTTAATTTTCCAGAGGGTATATAACGGATAAGGATAATGATCAAGTGGATATTATAGGTTATAGGATATCATGGGATTGATGTGGATTAATGGGATATATATATATATGTATATATATATATGGATATATCTGGGTAAATTTTAACGACCTCACTGTTCTCCCTCACTGGAATAATGGCTAGTATTGGCAATCATCCCCAAATGGCCTTAATTCCTTAATTCAGGTTATTGAAATATTTTAATTTACCCAGATATATGTTGGATCCTGGGACAATCATGTTGTTCCCCACCTGCCAGGTGAGGGTTGTTAGATTTTATCACAGCTGTTCCGGCTCCTCCTCCTCCTTCTCCTCCACCTCCTCCTCGTCCTCCTCCCTCTCCTCCACCACCTCTGCCTCCACTTCCACGTCCTCTTCCGCCTTGCCAACTCCTCGCTCTTCGCCAACTTCCGCGCGCAGTGGGCACTGCTGGACCTCAACTGCCGGCTTCCGATCTGAGTGGGCACGGCTGGACCTCAACCGCAAGGTTCTGAGCGCAGTGGGCACCGCTGGACCTCAACCAGGGACCTTCCGAGCCCAGTGGGCACCGCTGGACCTCAACCTTCCGAGCTCAGTGGGCACCGCTGGACCTCAGCGGCCAGATGGAATGCCAGAATATATGCCAGAAAGACTGCCAGAATATATGCCAGATAGATTGCCAGAATATATGCCACATAGAATGCCAAAATATATGCGAGAAAGAATGCCACATAGAATGCCAGAATATATGATAGAACGCCAAAATATATACCAGATAAAATGCTGGAAGATATGCCAGATAGAATATCAGAATAGATGTCAGATAGAATGTTAGGTAAAATGTCAAAATATATGTCAGAATATATGACTTGAAATGCCAGGGTGGGGATTTCTCGAAGTAAAGTAATTGTGTTTTTATCAAAAACCTAGAGATATTTTCTGGGACTGTACCAGTTGGTCTTTGGCTATGGAAAATGGTTAGAAAAACACGGCCTTATCTAACCAAAGAAGTTGGGAGGACACGCCTCTAAATTGTGGCTATTGTGGTTACCCTCTGGTAAACGTTTACAGTTTGCGAACTTGAAAATGGTAGAAATAGTTGATTCACCCATTACAAACTATGATTTTCCATAGTTAGGTTAGTTTACCAGAAGGTATAATGTTTCCATCCAGAAAAAAGTGGAACTGCATGTGTCAAGTTCAAGTGGCGAGAACTCTGTGAGGGGCCCAAACCCTCCTGGAAGCCCAAACCACCAAAAATGTTCACACTCGTTTCCTGGGTAAATTATAACAACCTCACTGCGACCTCACTGGAATGATTGTTTCTAAGTGGAAATATCCCAATATGGCCTTCGCAGCAGCTTGTTTCAGCTTAGTGACTTAAATGATACCTTGGCAGCCCTCAAAAGCTTCGTGGCAAGGTTCATGGCCAGGACATGGAGCCCATCTCCATCCTCTTTGTGGGTTTCGAAACTGTCACGCCAACACAGTCTCGAATCGTCTCGGCGGCGCCGGGGGCCCGCCTACGGGGGGCGGTACGCCCCCCCCATTGGCCCCCGCATGGGCGGCCGTTTGGCAGCCCTCAAAAGCCTCCTATCTGCGAAGGATTGGCGCAACACCACCGTGGTTACCAACTGGGTTTACCAGAGGGTATCTGCGAAATGGTCGAATGACCCGGATGATTTGTGGGTAAAGCTGGGCATCCAGGATCGGTTTTTGGGAGATTTTGCTAGAAACAAAGCAGTTTAGCATACGTCCCAACATGGAATGATACCCGGCCTGGTGAACGTTTACATAGCGAACTGGAAAGATCCACCATGTTGAATGGGTAAATTCACTATTTCGACTGGGCCATTTTCAAGTTCGCAAACTGTAACAAATTACCACACGGTACATGTGCCTGAGCCTTCTGAAAAAAGCAGCATGTGTTCGAGCATCTTCAGTGGGTGAGTGCGATAGGTGATTTGGACATCATTATGACTTGTTCTTGAAATAATGATGTTCAAATGCCTATTTTTTTATTCATAGTCCTATCTTTTTATTCAATATGGACTGTGTAAACGGTGAGTGATAGTGCGATAGGTGATTCACAGTCCAACCGTTTATTTTTTTCCGCGTTAAACTTGTTACTTGCGGGGATCTCCCATTTTGAGAGACCCAGACCGTTGAGGTGTAACATAAATTTGATGTTTTTTTCTTTGTGCCGGGGCAGTCTAAAACTGATTGTATGAATTATCCATACGCTTTTGATGTTTTTGATGGATTTAGAGCATGAGCCACTCATCGTTAAGGTACCTTAGCAGGGGGTCAATAAACCACCGTGGCGTGATTGTGAAGGGTGGGGCTGTATAGCGCTACCCAAACTCCAGTTGTTTGCTTGATGTTTTTAAATGGGTCTATAAGCCAATGGGCAGATCTTCCAGCAACTGTAAATGATGGGAAGATCTGTGGACAAATCCGCTTTAGATGCTTGTAACATATTGTGACCAAGAATTTGAATGGGAAATCCAACAGCTAAACCCCTTCCCCCTGTTAAACACCCGAAAAAAACATGGTTTTTCGTAGGGGATCCACCACATGTTGGGGACCGGTCCTGCCAGGTATTGCTGAATTGCTGTTATGTGGAGATCCGCATTGAGGATCCCGGATCCGTTCCTGGAATTCTGCCAGAACAAGAGAGGAATTTTGGGGAACAATTGGGAGTTGAAGTATTTTTTTTAAGGATTTCCAATATCTTGAGATAGATTTCCTCGTATTGCGGGTGGTTTGTGGAAGTAGCATGTTTTTTTCGTTGATATATTTTTTGGGGGGAGGTTGAAAGCTTATGTTTCACATCACTTTTCGGCTGACTCTGCTCCAACGTTCTTTGGGCCCACAGAAAGAGTTCCTTCTTTGGGCTTGCAACATGACTGGTTGGTGGTTTGGAACATGTTTTATTTTTCCATATATTGGGAATAATAATCCCAACTGACTATTTTTTTTTCAGAAGGGTGGGTATACCGCCAACCAGATGACTTCACACGTTCTGCGTGAGCCACGTCTCTTGCGGGGAGGTCCCAGAATTGGGCAAAATTCTTGCTTTTGTTGGAGGTGTTCGAAATCGGGCTGGGCTACTTCCCAACTACCCTCCGGTAATTTAACATAGCTATTGAAAATGGCCATTTTTAGTTGATTTACCCATCAAAGATGGTGATTTTCCATAGTTATGTTAGTTTACCAGAGGGTATCCAAGTCATAAGTCCATGACTTAGTATTGAAACAACCATGCTAAACGACTGGGGATCTCCCATGGCTTGTTTAAGACCCAGTCGCGGATTCTCTTGGATTTACAGAGGATGATGTTATTTTCCCACTGGGATATCAAAGAATATCAAAGATTTAGGAAATTTATAAGAATAGATAGATATTTATAATAGTTGTTATTTTGTGCGGGTCCTTAAGCAAATCCAAATGATCATCCTCCTGGGAATATCTATTGAATTGACAACAATAATCCTCATATGAATGTGGTGATTGATTGTCCAGCCATCATTCTCAGATTTCCCAGATTATAATCCACTGAAAATTAAACATGCTAAATGTCCTAAGAATTATGTACTAGGGCTCCAGGTGTTGGTTATTATATTTTATCTAATCAACAATTAGTCAAGAGATCTTGACTGGTCTAAAAGCCTATTGTAATCATTACAAAGATTACAGGCTACCCAACAAATCCTAGGAATATATCCCGTCATGTTCAAGATTTAACCTGTTGTTCACACATGTGCACATAATTAAGTATATAAAACATACGTGCATTAATGGGTTCTTAACATGCATATATGCTAAATATACCAAATATAGTGTTAATGTGTGTGAATATATCCTGTTAACACTATATTGATTTACATAGAATAGATATAAGTGATATCCTATTTAAACATACCTTATATATAATTATATATTAAAATATGTATAGCATATTACTATATTATGTTTATTGTGAAAAAATGTTTTGTTCACACTGCCTGCGATCCGGAAAACTCGTAGGACACCGAGTTGAAACTCTTGGGTCTCCGACGACAAGCCTTGAAGCCCGTGAAGGAGGAGGTGCTTCAACGGTTCAACGGATGCGGATCGGGTTCAACGGATGTCGGTTTCAGTCAGGTCTCCGAAGTTGATACGACCTGATAGGATATATTAACATGTGTTTTGCTATGTATTAATATATCCTAGATTTCATAAGATGATGTGCGGGGTTCCTAAGTGGGTTATCCCCAAATCAGACATTAGGTCATGGCTTAGGATTGAAGCCATGGTTTTGGAGATCCTCTAGCGCTATGTGTGGGATTTGTGGGTTTTGTTGGCGCAAATAAATTTGGGGCTTATGAAGTTGTGATGGAACCTATGAAACAAGATATAAAAAATAGATTTGGGGCTTATAAATTTGACAACATCAGTCCCATATAATTTGTTGGTTCGTTATGGAACTAATGTTGTCAAAGGATATTTCAAGATGTTGGCGCATCGAGCGTTGGCTCAAACTACATATGACAGTAAGGAAGTCGAGCAGTTGGACGTGCCAGCTTGCCTTTATTTCTCGCACCATACACATACAGTATATATATATATGTGTGTGTATGCATATGTGTGTCTGTGAAAAAGAACGTACCCATGCCCAGTTATACATATGTATATTTATGAATATATTTGCCATGGGATACAATATTTATAGTACCCCAAAAAAAGTGAGGCATCTTTACGGAGGGTCGCTGTACATACAAATGCTAAGTTCCCCATTTCTGAAATGCGAAATGCTTGGTGCAAATAACTAGGTTTAGTATGGTTTATGGTAGTTACATCTATACTGGGATATACTGGGTAAATTATTTGACGACGTCACTGCGACCTCACTGGAATGATGGTTAGTAAGTGGAATCCGCTCAATATGAGCCTTACTTAAAGTAAGAAAAAATATATAATATTACAGTTTACCCAGGTCTATAGTTTTCATGTGGTGAAACTACACCAATCTCATAGAATTTCCACAGAATTCCCTATAGACATCCCATAGAAGACCCATTATATCCCCATATGAACATATTATCCCATGCTCCCAGTAAATCCCATAGAATTCCCATGAGGACTAGACTTCACCAACTATAGAAAAATCACCATGATGTTTTCACCATTTTCGCCTCACCAAAGGTTAAAGAAAAGGCACCCGGGCACCCTGAGATCAAAGCTGGTTGGCTTTTTTCAAACATGTTTATTTTCCATAATATATGGGATGTCATCCTTCCCAACTGACGAACTCATATTTTTCAAGATGGTTATCGCACCACCAACCGGAATGGTTGCAGACGGCACCCAGGCACCCTGAGTCGAGGATCCTAAAATGGAGGTACGTTAGTACCATATAAGACCATATTTTGTTGGAATATTCCCTGAAATTTAGGCCAAAAATATATGGTGGATACTAGTGGATACCTCCAATAAATCGGATCCTGAAATTCCAATTGAATATTGTTTACAAGGTGGTGCCCCCCAGTTATAAGTTGGTTTATAATCCCCATTAACTATAGATATAACCCCCATAAACCCTAGTTATTGGACTTATAAACCAACTTAGCTAACTATGGGGCACCACCTTGTATATATTTAGCAACCAGTAGAATGGGATTTCACCAGCCACCTTTCAGGTTTCAGACGACACCAAGGCATCTTGGCACCCTGAAATTCACATCGACTCAGGTGCTGAAGATGTCCTTTTCCCATTGGTTGGTTGATTGATAGCGGGGTTTGAAGAAACCCCTTTAACAACAGGTCAATGATGATAGATGGGATTAACCAGCTCCCGGCCCCGGTAATTCTTTACCAAAAGGACATTATTAAAGATAATAGGCTACCCAGCAAATCCCAGCAATATATCCCATGACGTTCATGGATTTAAACATATGTTGTTCACACATGTGCACATTCCCATTCATTGATCAGATTATTACCCATTATTAACCATTATAACCCATGTATTAACCGTATATTAACCATATACTAAGCATTTATTATTATGATTAATATACTATCATTTAGTTGATTGTAACCTCCAAGAAACTATCGATCTATATCTACTCCTTCATCCCTAGTGAACATATATTAATCATATATTAACCATATATTAACCATTGTTGGGTTATAACCTTACCAAACATCCACCACTTGCGAGTACTTAAACCTTGCGAGTACATTAACCACCATATATCAGATTATTACCCATTGATCAGATTATTACCCATTATTAACCATTATTAACCATATATTAACCATATATTCTGATTAATATGCTATCATTTAGTTGATATTAACCATGTATTAACCATATATTAACCATATATTAACCATACATTAAGCATATCTCGACGTCAGGTGCTGAAGATGATGTCCAAGACCAAAGCCGAGCGCTTCGAGGACCTCTTCGTCCGTACTCTGGCGCCTTGGCGCGATCCGTGAAGGCCGTGAAGGGCCAGGCCGGTGGTCGAACGGTTGAAGAATGGGGATGGGGATGGTTCCAAATGGATAGCTTTTGACCAGGAAAAAATTGTGGTTTACTATGGTTTAAGCATGAAAAATGGTGGTTTACTATGGCTTAAGCATGAACATTTGTGGTTTACTATGGTTTAAGCATGAAAAATGATGGTTTACTATGGCTTAAGCATGAAAAATGGTGGTTTACAATCGTTTAAGCATGAAAAATGATGGTTTACTATGGTTTAAGCATGAAAAATGGTGGTTTACAATGGTTTAAGCATGAAAAATGATGGTTTACTATGGTTTAAGCATGAAAAATGGTGGTTTACTATGGTTTAAGCATGAAAAATGGTGGCTTACTATGGTTTAAGCATGAAAAATGGTGGTTTACTATGGTTTAAGCATGAAAAATGGTGGTTTACTATGGTTTAAGCATGAAAAATGGTGGTTTACTATGGTTTAAGCATGAAAAATGGTGGTTTACTATGGTTTAAGCATGAAAAATGGTGGTTTACTACGGTTTAAGCATGAAAAATGGTGGTTTACTATGGTTTAAGCATGAAAAATGGTGGTTTACAATCGTTTAAGCATGAAAAATGCTGGTCTACAATCGTTTAAGCATGAAAAATTATGGTCTACTATGGTTTAAGCATCAAAAATGATGGTTTACTATGGTTTAAGCATGAAAAATGATGGTTTACTATGGTTTTAAGCTTGAAAAATGATGGTTTACATGGTTTAAGCATGAAAAATGGTGGTTTACTATGGTTTAAAGCATGAAAAATGGTGGTTTACTATGGTTTAAGCATGAACATTTGTGGTTTACTATGGTTTAAGCATGAAAAATGATGGTTTACAATGGTTTAAGCATGAAAAATGATGGTTTACTTTGGTTTAAGCATGAAAAATGATGGTTTACTATGGTTTAAGCATGAAAAATGGTGGTTTACTACGGTTTAAGCATGAAAAATGGTGGTTTACTATGGTTTAAGCATGAAAAATGGTGGTTTACAATCGTTTAAGCATGAAAAATGATGGTTTACTATGGTTTAAGCATCAAAAATGATGGTTTACTATGGTTTAAGCATGCAAAATGATGGTTTACTATGGTTTAAGCATGCAAAATGATGGTTTACTATGGCTTAAGCATGAAAAATGATGGTTTACTATGGTTTAAGCATGAAAAATGATGGTTTACTATGGTTTAAGCATGAAAAATTGTGGTTTATTATGGTTTAAGCATGAAAAATGGTGGTTTACTATGGTTTAAGCATGAAAAATGATGGTTTACTATGGTTTAAGCATGAAAAATGGTGGTTTACTACGGTTTAAGCATGAAAAATGATGGTTTACTATGGTTTAAGCATGAAAAATGGTGGTTTACAATGGTTTAAGCATGAAAAATGATGGTTTACTATGGTTTAAGCATGAAAAATGGTGGTTTACAATGGTTTAAGCATGAAAAATGATGGTTTACTTTGGTTTAAGCATGAAAAATGATGGTTTACTATGGTTTAAGCATGAAAAATGGTGGGTTACTACGGTTTAAGCATGAAAAATGATGGTTTACTATGGTTTAAGCATGAAAAATGGTGGTTTACTATGGTATAAGCATGAAAAATGGTGGTTTACTATGGTTTAAGCATGAAAAATGGTGGTTTACTATGGTTTAAGCATGAAAAATGATGGTTTACTATGGTTTAAGCAGGCTGCCATGCAAAAGCCACCGGCAGAGCGGCGGAGACCAAGGGATCATTGCTTGCATCATGCTGAATTTTCCGGTGCAGCCTTTTTGCAGCGTGCAGCCGGGTTTCGGATAGTTCCAGGGAGGCATCGAGGTTGGGTTCCACATCATCCCAAAGGTTTTGGCGTGGTCAATCCGGTTCAAGGTCTGCTGTGAGGGGAATGACACCACTTGCGCTGCCCTCCTAAATGCTGGGCCCCTGTTTTGGTAATCCAAGGCCTCGCAGGGTCAACTATCATTGAGGCCTTTGTCACCTTGACAAGTACCGGTACCAAAAAAGCCAAGAGCTTGAGATCCCTCTATGGTGGCATTCCCTGTGATACTGAACCCAGATGACAAACCATCGGGTAGTCTCGCATCACTTGAGATTCAGACAGTCACCACTTTCTTTGATCCAGAGCTGTTCAAGACAGCGGAGAGCTTATCAAAAGTGATGTCGCTGATGATGGCATCCCCGATCCAGTTCAACCCAGACCCAGAACGGTTCCCAGTAAAGCCGGGTCAAAATGTGGTTGGGGAACAGGCTGTGAGCACTGACGCCCAATTCAAAGTGTCCGTGCCAGCAGCCGGCAACCTTTTGGGGGTTCAGGTGTCGAGCTTCGTTAAAACAATCGAACAGGTGTCAGAGACACAACATCATTACTGTGTCATGACAACGGATGGATTGTTGATCTTTGCTGACAAGTCATCATGTGATGACAGGGTTGCTCCCAACACAAGAGCACTGTTTGTTGGATATTGAATTTGAATTTGGTATTAATTGGGTATTAATTGGATAATGTCATGTTCGCCCTAGCATAAAACTCCCCCTGATGGGCCCCCAAAGTGAAAAGATTCAATAGTAAAGTCATGTGCGAATGTCAGCAATGCGGTAAGCATGGACCCACAGGAATGGACACATTTAGTGCTGGACTGAACATTTTAGGGCCTCGTCGTCATAGTAAAATCCCCTCACCCTAAGATATTATAAATCCCTTGAAATGGGCCTGCAAAGGGAATAGAGTCAATAGTAAGCCAAGGATTCGTTTGGGTTTAGGTTGTATTTAATATTAGGAAGCACGGAATGGATTATGTGACTTCAAACCTTTGTTTGGCTGTTCTAGCTGGGGTAAACATCCTATAGACAGCTGGTTCATAGTATGGCTATCAACAACTGACCGACTAGGATCCACGGTCACACGTGATAGGGCTTTCACATGCAACCACAAGGGCACCTCAAGCAGATACCCTCTGGTAAACATACAAAAAGCTATTGAAAATTGTCATTTATAGTGGATTTACCCATTAAAAATGGTGATTTTCCATAGCTATGTTAAATTACCAGAGGGTACCAGCTCTGATTGTAATGATGTTCAAATCGTTCGATGTTTTTTTTCGATCAAAGATGAAGTCTATACCAAATTGTTTCTTACAACACGGGGGATGCACCAAAATTGAATGGTTTATCACAAGTTTGTCCCGAATTACTTGGGAGTATTCTGTTTCTGGGCATACCCATAATAACAAACGAATAGCGTATATCGTAGACACATATACTATATATGTGTAATGTAATGTAATGTAGTGTAGTGTAGTGTAGTGTAGTGGAATGTAATGTAATGTAATGCAACGTAATGTAGTGTAGTGTAGTGTAGCGTAATGTAATGTAATGTAATGTACTGCAAATGTATATATATATATTTACATATATCATATATGTATATATACATATATACATATATACATATATACATATATACATATATACATATATACATATATACATATATACATATATACATATATACATATATACATATATACATGTACATACATGTACATACATGTACATACATGTACATACATGTACATACATGTACATACATACATACATACATTCATACATACATACATACATACATTACTTGCTTGCTTGCTTGCTTGCTTGCTTGCTTACTTACTTACATACATACGTATATACATACATACATACACATATACATATACATTTACATTTATATATATATATACATATGTAGATATAACTATATATAGGACAATCATGATGAACCATGGGTTCTTGGTATCCCAAGATTTTCGTTTCCATCTTGGGCTAAGGAAGAGAGGCACCAAAAGTTGGGTCTCACGAGCACGGTAAGGGAAACCCAGGTGGTCATGGGCCATGGGTTCTGAGTTTGGAATTTGTATACAGGGTGAGGCACCTGCAGCCAAGTATAGCTACTATACCCACCAAGTTTGGAACATTTTTGTATAGCTATACTAGTTTGGAACAAAATTGTAGCTAAGCTATGACTGGCCCAATTTGTATACTATAGCTAAGTTGATGTGAACTTGGTGAACTGTTGGGGTTATTGGGGATAAAGCTATAGTGAACATTTGGTTTATAAGCCAACATATTTGTGGGGTTCATCTCGGATGAAATATATAGATGGCATATACATATGAAACCTTTCAATGGGATTCATGGTTGTCCCGAAATCGGAAATTTAATTGCAACGCTTTAGGAGGACCCCGGGACCCTGGGTCTTTGCTTGGAAAAAGGTTGCCCTACGTTACCCCAAAGGGTATTCAGACATGGCAATTGGAAATCCTCTACAAATGGAAGGTTTTAATGGGAAATTCATCTACCCTCTGGTAAACTAACATAACTATGGAAAATCACAATGTTTTATAGGAAATGTCACTATAAATCACCATTTTCAATAGCTATGTTTGACATAACCAGAGGGTATCAATGGTGGAGTTTACATCGCCACGGTTGATTATTGTGGATGCCCCAACAAGCAATGCCTGGTGTAGGGGGATCGGTTGAGGCCACCAAAGGTGGCAAGGAAAATTCCCCATCGCCAGGATGATGTGAACAAATTAAAAGCTTCATTTATAGGTGCCATGTGTGACTACTGGAGGATATCTGATCCTCTGGTCCCAGGTAATTGATATCTTTGGACTCTACTCTTGTCTACCCTTCTTCCCTCACTTCTACTGCTTGATTGCTGCTTCCTACTTTCCTTAGCTTCGAAGTTTGTCTTCTCCATCTCTTCCAAGAATATTTGAGGAAACGCACATTGGGGATTTTGATGGATTTTGAAACTGCAGTTGGGTTTTCAGTCTGGACACTCAGTTTTTCCTCCATCGCTTGCTTTCCTTGCATAGTCATCGGGACATTTAACCTTGGTTGATGCCAACTAGCGACCGGACTGCACATTCGCAGCCCTTCGCCAGCGCCTAGCCATAGGTTGGAAGTAGTATCGACTCAGAGAAAGCCAGCCTGCCAGGGAGCCCAGGGAAAGGGCTGATATTTGTTGAGAAAAGGCAGCGAATAAAACAGATAAACAGGGCAGGTTCAGACCATGTTCATAGCATTTTTCACAGAGATCCAGCTGGTTAAGCTGCTAAAAATTGGTTGACATCCAGGTCTTTTGGCCAAATGGCCCATGAACATCCGGTTAGATGGTGCCCATGGCCCATGGTCATTTGACATGGCTTCTCTAAATTCCAGTCCGACTGGTGGACAGTCATCAATCCACAGGGGTTTCTGCACATAACTTGACCAGGGATGACCAGGGCGCATATGTTCAAGTGCTTTCTTGAATTACCCCTCTGGTAGGCTAAAAGTTCGCTATAGAAAACACATGAAAAAAACACATATGTTATTAATAGGTGTATAGATATATATATATATATATAATTGAACAACTATAAATGGGCCCAGTGTTAACCGCAACGCGTTTTTCATCAACGGGGTGTATCCCCACTGAGCCAATGAGTGGAGCTTGGAGGTTCTGCAGAGGATTGGCAATGAATGGAATCGATCTCAAGTCGTTTCATGATTTCTGGGGCAAGGGTGTTTCTTGTGCAACTTTTCTGAAAGTGGGCACTTTGTGTTTTTGCAGGAAAGTGGTTCTGATTTTTTTCGAGGAGTATTAGGTGTGCTGTTGTTGTATTTGAGCAGAGTGCGTAACATTTATAGATTACAATGTACATCTAGCACACCAGCCTTCCCTGCTGGCGTCTCGTTTGGTCCTTCGCATTGTTCGAGGTTGCGAGGAACTGGTTTCCAACATCGAAGTCATTTCTGGCTTTATCCAGAA
This sequence comes from Cladocopium goreaui, assembly GCA_947184155.2. Taxonomy (NCBI): domain Eukaryota; class Dinophyceae; order Suessiales; family Symbiodiniaceae; genus Cladocopium; species Cladocopium goreaui. The sequence goes on along the minus strand of CAMXCT020006616.1, from coordinate 51,191 downwards.
ATCATCGGAGTTCCATTTCCCCCATGAAGGGATTGAACTGATTGAACTTGACTGGATCTGGCTGCTGTATTGATACACGACGAAAACAGGTACAGCACCGGCGGTCCACAGATTGATTCGGAGTTCCATTGGGGAGACAAGTTGGTGTGACTTTTTGGCCATGTTGGTGTGTGGAGTTCCATGGGGAAAACATCCCCGTACCAAAGTTGGTGCAACTACCTCGGTTGCCTGTAACTGAGGCTGCAGAGCTTGTGAAATCTTGTGAAGCAAGATCCAGTCCTCCGGACCACTTGACTCAGCTGCAGTGTTGGCTTAAAGCCATGGTGCCCAGCATGGCGATGAGGGTAGTCACAGGCCCCTCAGAGAGATCCGTCCAGAGCGGAACTGTAGATTTGACAGATCTGAAGCATTGCTTAAACACCAGACGCACAGAACCCCTCCTGATGAAGGCTGCAGTTAACAACTGTTTTTGATCACCCCCTGTGACAAAAAAGATATGTCCCCCCCAAAAAAAAACATAACGTGAGAATAAGTTCCAATCCAGCTTCGCCATCTTTCAACGGGGTGCCACCCTCTAGGCCCTAGGGTGCTACCTGGAAAAAATCATCCCACGAATTCACCAGGGTTAACCAAACCACTTACGATCCGGATGATCCTCCAAGTGATTACTAGGCTTCTTAACATTGATTAACCACTAGTATATATAATAGTATACTCATATTCATGTTAATTTCATATTTAACTATACATTTGTTAACTTGGAAATATACTTGTTAACTATTTCATATTCATATACTAGTTCATTACTAGGCTTCTTAACATGTTAACTTGTTTGAACTTGTATATGATTTTGTAATTCACCACTTATTCATATGTTACAACTTTAAAGGATGGGATAATCCACTGATAAAGGGGACCGGCACGGTCGCCAGGTTTATTACAGCAACTGCTTACTAAGTGACTCATTAACCACTCAACTATAATCTATAGATACATTAGTTTAAGTCGTAAGTGGTTAATGACCATAACTGGATAAGTTAGTGATAATATGTGATAATGTATCTATAGATAATAATCTCTATAACTATTATCCATAGCCCCTGGGTATATTGGAGATTTCCCAGGGAAACCACGTCTCCCTTTTTTAGGCCCATGACGCCGATGGAGTCGATGCCCTCGCCGTCACCACCGTCGCCGGGGGCCATGTCGAGAGGCGCGACGGAAAGATGTTTTTGGAGAGATCATAGGGATTCCAGAACTCTAATATGGTTAATTATGGTTAATTATGGTTAATTATGGTTAATTATGGTTAATTATGGTTAATTATGGTTAATTATGGTTAATTATGGTTAATTATGGTTAATTATGGTTAATTATGGTTAATTATGGTTAATTATGGTTAATTATGGTTAATTATGGTATATATATAACTGGTATAATAATCACTAGCCATAGATGTCCTTTATGGGATGCTGTAATGTGATGTATTGGGATATAAAGGGAATATCATGTGCGATATATATCTGGTTGGTGGTTTGGAACATGAATGGATGATTTTTCCATATATTGGGAATGTCATAATCCCAACTGACGAACTCCATCATTTTTCAGAGGGGTAGGTTCAAACCACCAACCAGTGATTGTTTTTGATTTTTTTTGAGATCTAAGAAAAGGCTACCCTCTGGTTGTTTAACGTAGCCATGGAAAATGGCCCATTTATAGATGGATTACCTATTAAAAATGGTGATTTTCCATGGCTATGTTAGTCATAACCCGATGGAAATACTGATTGTTTAGGAAAATCATCGGGATTTTAACCATTATTTCTCACTTTTGGAATCTATAAATTTGAGTCTTGTTGAGCTATTTACGCTTGGGTAAACTTTACAAAAATGTGGAAAGCCAATGGTTTCCCGTTCGGAAAATGAGCTACATTCATGGTGGGGGAGCTAGCCATTTTCTGTGGCTTGTGTTACTATCCAGTGGTTAGGAGGGAGCAATTCGGAGCTAGGAGTATCTATATCTCTTACTTATTAAATGCGGAGCCAGTTGGAGCTATGAATTGAGTTTTCCAACCACATGTTTCACTACAACTGTGGCTGGCCTGGCGTGGATCTTCTCCTTGTGACTGATGGAGTTACCTCCTGGAGAGATTCGCTTCAACGTGGAGTTCAAAGCAAGTGACCCTTCGCATGATGTGAACAACGTATTGTCACACCTGTATTTGGGGGATACTGACTGCGAGCTCAATTCAGTGATCTTCCCAGCGGCCTGGCCAGTAGGTCGACTTCAGGACCCTCCGGTGGCAGAGCTTCCTACACACTGGATCCCTTGGGATGAGGAGCTATGTGAGACCACACAGGTCCATCTCTATGTGGCTGATGCTCCGCTCTTCCGGGCTTTGGCATCTAGTGATTGATGGGAAAATCAACTGGTGAAAGGTGGATGGGTAATTGTCAATCCTCAATTGTGATGAGTATGTCTCAGTCCGAAAAAGAAAACTGCATGGTGCTGTTCTCGTGGTTTTACTAATGGGTTGTTTGTTGTGTTTTATGTTTTGCAATTTTCACGGGGAGATATATATATACATATATATATATGATATTGGTTGATATTGTATGCTGGATTGTTCCGTGTAGTGCATATTTACTTTAAAAGACTGGGTGAGTTTTGGCGTATACAACTGTTGAATAAGATATTTCTGCACAATGGAGCATATGGGTGTGATATTGTATCTCAATATTTCACGAGATTCAGGTCATCGACATTTTGGTTCCCCGCGGCTGAAATCTCCATTGGTAAGTTGGGGCATCTCGGCCCTCATTAAAAGGTTGCGAGAAACTGGGAAAGATCCCTCCATTCTTGGACAACAAGGCCACAAGAATTCCCATGTTGGGTGGATCACCAATAGCTTCTGTTCCCATAGTTTTCGATCATATTCCCGTGCCAGACTCCAGCATGCGGCTTCGGCAAGCGTCCAATAGCTCTTTTGATTCCGACAAGGTTAAGGCCGGGTCGGGGAAAAAAAATCAAGGGGCAACCGGGGCAACCATGTACTGGTTGGTGGTTTGGAACATGTTTTATTTTTCCATATATTGGGAAGAATCATCCCAGCTGACGAACTCATATTTTTCAGAGGGTTGAAACCACCAACCAGACGGCTATCCGGTATCTAAGATTCTGTTTGGATGAAGTTCCATACTTGGCTCATTCAAAATTGCGATTTTACCCATCAAGTTGGGGCTTCTCCTGTTGACATAGGGGATTTCACCATGGAACACGTGGAGATTTTTCTGGCCCTACGAAGGGCCCTTCGTAGGCCCTTCGACCCTTGGAGCTGGGAAAACCCAGCCACAGCGATGAATGCAATGGTTCATCATCATTTTCCGCGGAAACTGCCCATTTTTGAGCGAATCAATGGGAATTTCAGGATCCGATTGATTGGAGGTACTTACCATATATGTTTGGCCTATTTTTCAGGCCTATGTAAGGGAACATCCCCATAAAATATGGCCTTATATGGTATAGTACCTCCATTTTAGGATCCTGGAATGACCATTGAGCGAAGGGTGAGTAAGCATGGCTATCATCCAGCTATGCACAAGATACGACGGATGGTTTGCAGCCATATGGGTGTTTCCATAGTCATGGGGAATCCCCAATAGCTATTTGGTTTATTTCATGGAGAATCCCAATCTCAAATGGATGATTTAGGGATACCCCCATTTCAGGAAACCTCCATATACACTTTGAATCATTTTGATTCCTAGTATTTTTTGAAAACGACGGGCTCTTGCGGGCGCATCCCTGTTGGTAAGTGCGTAAGAAGGCACGTGGTTAGCAAATCCCAGCCATGTGTACTATACACATGCGCATTGTATATTATGATATAACATATGCGATATCTTCTTTAATGATCTATAACCTGTGTTATAGTTTGTTATGGTACAAATGGGTTTTATCATCAGTCAAACAATATGTCAACTGTATGCATGCCATTTTAAGAACCATAACATGGTATATGTTTGGGTATTATATCATGACTAGTAAATCAAACTGATGTATCATAATATATGTTGTAGCACAAGTGGTTAGAATCAATTGGTACTGTGGTTATAATAATCATGGTTAGTATTGGAAAGAATCATGGTTAGTACAAGTGCTTATACCCTCTGGTAAATTAACATAGACCCTGAGAATCACCAATTTTCAATGGAAACTAATCTTCAAACCCCTATCTGGCGGGGTCTATGTTAATTTACTGGAGAGTAATATATGTTGACCAGTACAATGGCTTGTATAACCTGCATTATATTAGTCAACTCCAAGGATGCATCGGCTCTGGACAGACGCCAAATTTTGAGGCTTCAGGCAGTTCCACATCGACCACCTGATTACATCCAAATGAATCTACATTGCCTCATCTTGCAGAAGGCCACGGAGTTCCGACCCTCGCCATATGAGAAGCTTGCGCTGATTGACATGGAGCTTCACGTGGCAAATGATGTACAGCCCACTCAATTTCGGCGCTTCCCACGATGGCTGCCCTACATCACAAATAGACCCTCTCTACTTCGAGCTCTTGGTCTGGCTGATCTATGTCTCCAGCACAGCGACCAATGCCATCTTTGGCGCAACAATGTGGCAATTGATGAACAGGAGACCACTCCCCTCCACCTTGCAGATGGAGACTACTTCAAGATCTTCATTGGGGAAATTGACCATCCGGAGGTATGCCTCTCAGATGTGGAATCCAAGCGATGCAAGCACATCACCATGGACTTCAGAGGACAATGAGTCTACCCGTACTAACAGTGACCAATATCTACGGGTGATTCCCAGTCACTAAGGGGCCTATGACCATTAGTTGTATGTGTATGTATGTGTATATATATATAATATATATATAATTATATATAATATATATATAATTATATATGGGGAAGTATCTAGGTGGATCGCCTTACATATATTACATATATACATATACTAGATAGCTAGATTGTTCTTTTAAAGGTAAACAGATAGAAAGAAAGGAAATAGACAGACACGGCCTACTCACCTCATATTTACATGTCTATATAAGGTGCTTCAAACAAACCTAAGATAGTACCTAAAGTACCACATATATATATACACATAGCAACCCTCACAAGATGCCGAAAAGCGTTTCCAGGATGGTATAGGTTCCGTTTCCTTCATAGTTTCCAAGTTTCCAGTCCGTGTCGGCACTTTTTGGAGTTTTCTATATATATATATATAGGTTTCTATCTGTATATATATATATTATATTATTTATAATATATAATAATATATATATATTATTGTATATAAATGTATATATATATATTTCTTTGTTTAAGTTTAAGGTGATTTTTTGATTCTACCAATTGACAATCAACCATTTGGAATCTGGGAATCCAAGATCTGGGCTTGTCTGAACATAGTGCATCCCTAATTCCAATGTTTTTTCGTGATGATCCCCAGCAAGGTCAGGTCATTTAGAGGGTACACTCCATTGTCAGACAAACTTATCTATATATCTACATATCTACATATCTACATATCTACATATCTATATATCTATATATCTCTATATCTATATTTCTATATTTCTATATATCTATATATATATCTATATATCTCTATATCTCAAGGATATTTCAATAGTATATATCCTTCGGTTTAGAACTATGCATATACTAAACATATCATAATGATTATCCCTTTTCCTTAGTATAAATGGGACATGCTACTAATATTCATGAATATTCCCTCATGTGATATTATATCCGTTTCCCTAGTATACTATAGTGCATTTCGTGGATATTTAGATGTTATGCCCAATGTTCTCTCATTACTGTAAATCATGATTTTCCCATTATAAAACTTCCAGCTGCAATGGATTTTCCCATTATACCCATTTATGGAGGTGTCCTAAAATTGGGGTACCCCTAAATCATCCATTTTAAAGGGATTTTCCAGTATAGGGGGTACCCCCATTTATGGTAACCCCAATTTGTTTGCCATATGTTTGATGACTTCCTCATATCCGGCTCACTTCAGGAGACAGTGGTGGAGGTGGATCCTGAAGAGGTGAATTTGCGGATTCCACGGCGATGGGTAAAAATGGGAGTCATAAACCATAATGGGATAATGACGGGATAATAATTGGATAGCAATAAGGAGGGTTATTTTTTGGGTTGTTTTTTTTCGTTTTCCAGCCTGGGATAATAATTGGATAATAATAGTAATAATAATGGGATGATAGTGGGATAATGATGGGATAATAACGGGATAATGATGGGATGGTGGTCCGATAATAATGATAGAATGATAATGGTCTGTTTATGGGATAACGTCGTAAACCAATAGGATGTTTAAGGGATACAAAACCCATGGTTATAATGAGTTATATATATATATATACACCTGTATTTACCCTTGGATAAGGGATATTTTGAGGGATTATAGCCATGTTTAGGTCCTTGAACCGCTTGGATTAGAGATTTTCCCAAGCGTGCGAAGTCAATGACTGGATAGTGCCGTTACGCACAGATCTCAACGTTCACCTTTGTCCAGGACTCGAGGTCATGGACCAGTCATGGTGCCCGTGGGATGAAGAATTGGAGGAGTCCTACCGTTACCACCTTGTGATCACGGACAGACTCCTCTTTCAAGAGGTGCAACAAGCAGCTGAAGACATTGGTCTACAAATATACCTAGCCCCGGCGGGCCAGGCAGCCCTGCTCCAATATCACACAACAGTGGAAATCTGGTTCCACCGTCCCGGCAGGCATTGCGATGGGGGGCCGTGTCAGACCTGACATCTATGTTGAGATCGCAACAGGACATGATGATTTGAGCATCGACCCAGATGAACAGCACTCCTATCATCCTTTAGATGTCTCCGCACCTGCCGCTTTAGCAAGCCTACTTTTCGACCCTCCGGAGCCACAATTCATTGGAAAAACGCAGTGTTTCGCGTCTTTCCTACCTTTTCTCGCATCTGCATCTTCTTTCTTCTTACTCTTTCTCTTCTACTCCACCTGGTGCCCGCCACTGAGGTCGTGGAGGTTATTGGCCGCCTTCACCGTGCCCTGCATCGTACCATTCGGCTAACATGAACAAAGATTGGAAACATTGAAAAACCACCCAGATTGTCATTTATTTAAAATGGATGGGCATGATAGTAATGATGGGATTTGCAAAAGAATTTATTGCGATAGTGACAACGATGGGAAACGTGATGAATCCTTTGTGGAGATCATCTGTGGAAAAGTGAGGATCACCCATCCTGAAAGTTGTGGAAAAGTTGAGGTCCGACGGCAACTTTTTGTTGGCCCCGAGTTACTGGAGTTAGTACCCTCTGGTAATTTGTTACATAGCTATTGGAAATACCGCATTTGGTTCGTTGATTTACCTATTCAAAATGGTGATGTTCCATAGTTTTTTGTATGTTTACCAGAGCGTAATAATGCTGATTGGAGGCTATTGTCCTTAACCGCCTTTTCTCTAACCAGGCGTCAAAAATACGTGTCTTGAGTCTTGACGTCAAATTGCTTGATGAGTTGCTGATCTCTTTCAGGAACACGGTGTTTTTTTTTGGGGGGGGTGTCTCCAGAAGAAGATTCCACTTGTTGGTGAGAAAGTCCGCCATTTTTGTGGTGTCTAATGTCCCAGTTATTTTTCGATGCTTCAGACCACGCAGGACTTTTTGCTACCGGACCCTGGCCGACCAAACTTGGTGACCAAACCCTATGAATACCTGGGAAATCCCCATCCAAACATTTCCAAAAGCGATTCATTCACTGGCCATCTCAGGAACTGATTTCCTATGTTTCAGGGCTAAATTTCAGGGAATATCCCCAGGAATTCCCATTGATTCATGGCAAGAACGCGATTCATGCTGTTGACTCAATCAACTTCCAATTGATCTGATGATTCTCCACTGAACTCCCCATTTTCTTGGCTAGTTTCTTGGCTCCTTTCCCATTTGCTGCTGGCTAAATTACTTCATTTTCCCATAAATATACAAATCGTTTCATATATATGAAAATTTGTTAACTATAAAACGCTATCAACTACTAAAAAAACATGTTTATCAAACACTATATATATATATATCCAACCAATATCATAACTTAATATGATGTATATTTCTTATACAACATGAGATCCCATATATATATATATAACACTATATCTGGTTGGTGGTTTCAAACATTTTTTCATTGTCCACTTCCCATTGACTTTCATATTTTTCAGAGGGGTTAAAACCACCAACCAGATAAGTTATTAACCATCATTAACCATATATTAACCATTATTAACCATATATTAACCATTGAAATCCCATTAAAACCAGTATTAACCATTGTGTTCAATATATATTTCTAAATCCCAGGAATCTCCTGCCGTCTTCGGAGGTCAAGGAAGAAGTCCGACGCCTGGAGGAGGAGATCTTCCAATGGATCCGATGGTTCCGCCGGTTCTTTCTGGCCATTTGAAACATAGTGGTTTTATGGGGTTTAGTGCAAGTTTTATGGCATTTCATGAGATTATACTGTAGTTATAGTGGTTTTATGGGGTTTAGTGCAAGTTTTATGGCATTTCATGCGATTATACTGTAGTTATAGTGGTTTTATGGGGTTTAGTGCAAGTTTTATGGCATTTAATGAGATTATACTGTAGTTATAGTGGTTTTGTGGCGTTTAGTGCAAGTTTTATGGCATTTCATGAGATTATACTGTAGTTATAGTGGTTTTATGGGTTTAGTGCAAGTTTTATGGCATTTAATGAGATTATACTGTAGTTATAGTGGTTTTATGGGGTTTAGTACAAGTTTTATGGCATTTAATGAGATTATACTGTAGTTATAGTCGTTTTATGGGGTTTAGTACAAGTTTTATGGCATTTCATGAGATTATACTGTAGTTATAGTGGTTTTATGGCGTTCAGTGCAAGTTTTATGGCATTTCATGAGATTATACTGTAGTTATAGTGGTTTTATGGGGTTTAGTGCAAGTTTTATGGCATTTCATGAGATTATACTGTAGTTATAGTGGTTTTATGGGGTTTGGTGCAAGTTTTATGGCATTTAATGAGATTATACTGTAGTTATAGTCGTTTTATGGGGTTTAGTGCAAGTTTTATCGCATTTAATGAGATTATACTGTAGTTATAGTGGTTTTATGGCGTTCAGTGCAAGTTTTATGGCATTTAATGAGATTATACTGTAGTTATAGTGGTTTATGGCGTTTAGTGCAAGTTTTATGGCATTTAATGAGATTATACTGTAGTTATAGTGGTTTTATGGAGTTTAGTGCAAGTTTTTAAGTGGCATTGAATGAGATTTAATGGGATTTTTCATGAGATATATGACTCCAATAACTATGGTTTTTGAGACTACAACGTCTTGTAACATCTCATATCTATAGCATTCATGAGGCTTATAACAACTTATAAAACACGGTTTCCTGAAAAAAAAACCATATGTTTGGTGCTGGAATAGTTATCAACATGTATCCCATATTTTTCATCCAGTTTTGTAGGTAAATCTACCGGTACCATGGAGCATCTGCATCTATGGATCAAACATGGTTTGTCGTAAAATCTTTCATACATAGAAGATTGTTTCATCAAACCCGGATTTATATAGTATGTCCCAGCTTGACACGTTTAACAACAATGGATGATTAATCAAAACGGCCTTCACAACTGGAAAATGCTATGTGCCTATGTTGGCTTCGCGGTTTCCATAACCGGACATATTACCAACTCAACCATGACGCACAGTATCTAAGGTTAGCGCTGATTTGAGTTTGGTTCAAACATGATCCCAACTTAAGTGACCATCTCCCAAGTTGCTGGTTTCCGTATCTTTCCTGGGAAACATCATCACTTTATTTTGGTGGCTTTTGGCCAACTGGTTCGGGACCCTTTTTTTGAAACCTTGATACAAAGGGTCTCTATTGAAGTGCTTCAAACACCAGTTTTTTCATGGAGTCCACCCATGTCGGCCATGTTTCTTGCGTAAATATCATTCAAAAACCAGTAGACGGGCCCATGGCACCATTTTTTTCCGTGAGTAAAACGATTCAGATTCACAATACGGCGGTAATGTGAGATAGAAAAAAACCATTGATCTTGGGATTTTCACTGCTTCAACCCGCATGTGTTCCTCCAGCCAAAATTCAAGAAACATCAACCATGCATTGTGGGTAAAAGCATGTGAAAACAAACTAAACCATTCACAATTGTTCATAGGCATTTAGCTCCTAAACAGCATTTAAAAACATACATATATATATATATATTATACATATACATATATTATTATATATTATTATATATTATTATATTATATTATATTATATTATGTTATATTATATTTCCATAACCACCATGTTTGTACACTATGGACGAAACCATGGATTTTTTTGGTCGAGGACCTGAGTTCTTTGCGCCGGCTGCTGCAAGATATGCGGAACAACGCCGCGGCGGTGCCACTGATTTCACCTGTGGGGAGTTCAAACGTGGCCGAAATAAAAACCTGATGATACCCTGGTTTTATGGTAATATCCATGGTAACTACATTTATAGATGGTTTATATGGGATATATGATTTATCTGGGGTATATATGGCTTATATATGGGTTATACCCTCTGGTAATTTGTTACAATTAGCTATTGAAAAAGGCCCATTTAGTTCGTTGATTTACCTATTAAAGATGGTGATTTTCCATAGCTATGTTAGTTTACCAGAGGGTACCCTCCAGTAATCGTGGCAATGTAAAATCCACTATTGATAGATGAATTTCCCATCAAAACCTCCATTTCTAGAGGATTTTCCAACATGTTTGATTACCAGAGGGTAAGTATCAAGAACGGAACTAGACAAAAAAACTGGAGAAATGAGTGTCAACAAGAACGAAGAGGATTTCAGCAACAAAACTTGGGATTTCCAGCAGCACAAAAGGAGATGAAACTGTTGGAAAGTTGGATAAACGACGGTTTGCCTAGGCAACGGAGATGGAGATACAAGCATCAAACACCGCTGTTTCGCTACCCAAAAAGATTGGTAAACACTGCATAGGGTTGTTTTGATTGTTTCTTCGGATCTTAAATGGTATAACTTTGTGTAATAACTTGGAGATATACTCTTGTGTAACTTGAGTATACCATTTGTCAGTGGCTATTTCAAGTACCTAAACTAGAGGTACTAATTAATAATATTCCCTTACATAGCCCTTACAAAGACCTTATATATGTTAGGTACCTCCAATAAATCGGTTCCTGAAATGGCCAAAGAATTTGGTTGGTTAGTTAAGACGTCTTTTCGGATTCACAACGGTATAAAAACTCACCATTTTTGGTGTAGATTTGCCGACCAAAGTGGCGGGTGATCCAAGTTTGTCAGAACCAAATGGGGATTGCTTTCCCATTGGAAAATACACCAAAGGCAGGGAATCCATAAGGGATATGTTATATGATTAACAGGGTTCCGAATAATCTACTGGGATGATGCGAATATAATTCCCAATATAATCTATATAGTATCCTGGAGTAGGCGAATATGATCCAATTATTTCCAAAATATGTCCAATTAATCACAATCCATATGAGTTTTGAGATGAAGTCGCAATCCCCATATACCAAACATGCCTGTTGCCGTCGCGTCAAGGGTTTTCTCCGCACCGCACCGTAGTTCTCTCTCAGCGATTTTTCATGCCACAATTTTATACATTGAGAGAGGTTTCACCAGGTACAGTAGAGTATCAATGGACGACTTCAATACTTCTGCGACTGCCTCAATGCTTTTGTGACTTAGAAAACATTTGGGGGGTTCCTAAAACGGGGGTCCCCCAAATCATTCAAGTCATTAGATCATTTTCGTGGATCCCCCATGACTTAAGGAACTTCCATGTGCGTCACATGAATATCGTTGTTGAATTCTTTTAGAAGGATTTTGAATGGTTCAGTAATATGTCTTCATCAAACGCTTGTCATAGATCTGGAGAATTGATTTTGCCTCCCAAGATGTTTAAATAATCGGCATAAATATGAGCCGGTTTATACAGAAACTAGGCCCCCTAGTTCTGCTGGTTGATAACCCTATCTAACTAGTCCCCGTCTCCAAAGCCTATTGGAAGGTCATGGACGATGGTCTGAACATAGGGGACTCCCATAGTCCATGTGACATGGTTTGAAAAAACAACAACATATATTAATGTTATAGGAATTTATAGGACATATAGTAAGTGCGTCACGATAAATGATGTTAAATGATGATGATGTTGAATGTTTTTTCTTGAAGAGCATATCTCAAACGAATGGAAAGTTAAGTAGAGAGTATGTTTATGAACATCATTATCTATACATGATTTTCCCAGCGATTGAATCATTATGACACCTCCATCCATGGGGAAATTTCCAGCATTTAACTGGGCACATCAAGGGATGGCATGGCGATGCTCATATGGGTTTGTTAAGAAAAACGGGCCATTCCTAGAATCTCATGGTTGATAAGATGTTTCTCAATCTTCTCGATCCATGTTCAACAGCAAGCCTAAGGATTTAAGTCCGTTTACTTTCTATTCGTTCGAGACTAAAGAAACACGGTTTTCAATACCCAGATGCTCCATGGTGCTGGTATATTTACCTACAAAACTGGGTGATTTTGTTCGGGCAAATGTTGGGATTCATATTCCAGCACCATGGTTCGCATATGGGATATGTTTCATGAATTGTCCAAGTGTTTCATTACTCGGTAGACGATATACCGCTCCTTCGATGATTTCACCCACCTATTGCTAGTAGCCTCTGGTAAACATACAAAAAGCAATGGAAAGATCCACCATTTTTAACGGGAAAATCCACTATTTCTATAGCCATGTTCAATAGCTATGTAACAAATTACCAGAGGGTAGCTTGCGAAACACATTCAAAAAAAGTTTATTCGGATCACCATGTTGCTTGGTGACTTATCCATCAATTTTAAAGAGTGATTTATCCAGAAAAATGTTCCATGAATTTCCCATGTTTTTTTCCATGTCAGGTTTGTCATATGGGGATGGATCAAAACACCGAAAACCTATGAAAAATGAGTATTCAATTGGTTTAGGGAAATAGTAATTATCTGGTTGGTGGTGTGGAACATTTGGATCATTTTTCCATATATTGGAAAGAATCATCCCAACGGAATTTCATCATCCCAACTGACGAAGTCATATTTTTCAGAGGGGTAGGTCAACCACCAACCAGTTATTGATGTATGGCGGTTTCCCATATTTGGCCTATGATTGCCATATATTCTAGGTCAATCTTACATGGATACTTTAATCCTTTAGTCTTTTGGTATCATTGGGAATATCTACGTTCACCAGCAAAGAATTTATTTTTTGCAAGGTATCTAAGATTGGCAATGATGGTGGTTTGGAACACTTTTTATGTTTCCATATATTGGGAATGTCATCATTCCAACTGACGAAGTCATATTTTTCAGAGGGGTAGGTCAACCACCAACCATTTGGGAAATCAACCGACATATTTCACCACTTTTTTTGGCTCATCGAACCACACCGCGCAGTCATCAGTTGGCTTTCCGCCAGGTGATCTGTAACCACTTGCGGCAAGCAGAAAAGTCGGCCAAGAAACACTGGTCACAGAAAGAGGCCTGGAGCGTGGTGAATTAAGGTGGGTTAATGATGGTTAATTAATGATGGTTTCTAATGGTTTTATTTTGTGATTTTGTGAGGGTTAATGATGTTTTGTAGATGGTTAATGATGGTTAATGGTTGATGATTGTTAATGATGGTTTGTAGATGTTTATAGTGATTTGTAGTGCTTAGTTAATACAGCTTCATACGGCCAACTAGTGGGTTAAGTTGGTTTATAACGAGATCAACCAGGGTTTATGGTTATTTTGACTGTAGCTGGAGGGGGTAACTTCAGTCAACAAACATAACTGGTTGGTGGTTTCAAACATGTTGTAGTATGTTTTATTTTCCATTTCATATATGGGATGTCATCCTTCCCATTGACGAACTCATATTTGTCCATCTATATACTGGTTGGTGGTTTGGAACATGAATTTTATTGTTCCATTCGGTTGGGAATGTCATCATCCCAACTGACGAACTCCATCATTTTTTTCAAGATGGTAGGTATACCACCAACCAGATAATAATTCTGAGGCAACATATTCTTCCGCCCGGAGCAGCATTCACTGGGATCATCCCCCTTAGCAAGTGATGCAAGCTCCGACATGTTTTAAAGTATGACGAAAGTAGTTTTGCGTGGAAGGCCCACACTCCACACTCTACACACCACACTCTACACCGTACACTCCACACTCTACACTTTACACTCTACACTTTACACTATACACCTCGCACTCTACAATTTACAAACTACATACTCCTCACTCCACACTTTACACTCCTCATTTTACACTCCACACGCCCCATTCCAAACTTTATAATCCTCACTTTACCCCCCGCACTTTATACTCCTCATTTTACACTCCACACTCCACACTTTATACTTCTCACTTTACACTCCACACTCCACACTTTGTACTTTACAACCCATAATCCAGACTCGGCACTTTCCACTCCACACTGCAGACTGGTAATATGGGAAACATGCACGAGACGTTTCAAATCATTTATTTTCAGATCAATTCTTGCACAAGACTTTTCAACTTCCGTCTCGCTAACTCTTCGCCAAGCTCTTGGCCAGGCTCTTCGCCAATTTCCCAGCTCAGTGTGCACCGCTGGACCTCAATCTGGGACCTTCCCAGCTCAGTGTGCACCGCTAGACCTCAACGGCCAGATAAAATGTCAGAAGATATGCCAGATATAATGCCAGAAGAATTGCCAGTAATAAAACGTATAGACGTCATTATGGAGATTGCGCAAAGTAGAGTAATTTCCTGTTTTTAAAGGGGAAGGGAATATATTAAAGGTTTTGATGCAGATGTATAGTACAACGAAAATAACGCGTTAAGTAATAAGGTCATCTCTTTCAAAAGGTGTTCAGTATGCTTTGCTCGATAGGGTCGCCTTTGCCCTTTCGGCTATACCAGCTTCACGATGTTGTTGCCCTATGGGCACATAGATATAGGACTTAAAAAAACGCAATCAGAGTGATGGCAACTGATCGGCGTGCTCGATCCCGATCACGGGAGCGACTGGAGTCCTCACGGGAGCGACCGGAGTTGTTGTCAGCCATAGCATGGCTGGGTGCATCTGCAGGTGACACGCATAGCAGATTCCGAGACAGAGGGGAAGCGGAACACACCGGTGCATCACGTGCTCAACAAGATCTGAATATGTTGCGCACGTCAGAAGAGGCAGAGTTTCGTCGTGATTGGGCAACTGCTCAGGAGTTAGTGAGGACCTTGAACGCTCGTCAAGTTATCATGCTGTCTATGATGCGGTTCGATACCGCTTGTCCGAACGATCCAGTCATGCCGATCCGTGATCGGTGTCTGTTACCTTGTAAGGTATGTCTGGAAACACCAGGGACGTATATCCCAAAGCCATGCTATCGCTATGGATGGCCTGGGTAGTAGGTGCATTTCTTTTAGTAAGTCCCCGATATTCTTCGTGGCTTATCCATGCTTATCCCATATATGCAGTAAATGGATCATAACATAACTATGGTTACCAACCAGGATCCGGATCCGGATCCGTGGGATGACACTCCCATTGGTTCAATCCCTGGAAAACTCCGAAAAAATGACCCGGTACCGTAAATGAAGAGTTCGACCCTGGTAGATCGAGGTTGGAAGATTTTTGTGAAACCACTAAACGTGGGTTATTTTCAGGGTCACGCTGTTAATTTACCATATATTAACCATTATATTAACCATAGATTAACCATAGATTAACCATAGATTAACCATAGATTTAACCATTATATTAACCATAGATTTAACCATAGACTAACCATAGATTAACCATAGATTTAACCATAGATTAACCATAGATTTAACCATAGATTAACCATAGATTAACCATTAGATTAACCATAGATTAACCATTATATTAACCATAGATTAACCATAGATTAACCATTAGATTAACCATAGATTAACCATTAGATTAACCATAGATTAACCATTATATTAACCATAGATTAACCATAGATTAACCATTAGATTAACCATAGATTAACCATTATATTAACCATCGATTAACCATAGATTTAACCATAGATTAACCATAGATTAACCATTAGATTAACCATAGATTAACCATTATATTAACCATAGATTAACCATTATATTAACCATAGATTAACCATTATATTAACCATAGATTAACCATAGATTAACCATTAGATTAACCATAGATTAACCATTAGATTAACCATAGATTAACCATAGATTTAACCATAGATTAACCATAGATTAACTATTAGATTAACCATAGATTAACCATTAGATTAACCATAGATTAACCATTATATTAACCATAGATTAACCATTATATTAACCATAGATTAACCATTATATTAACCATAGATTAACCATAGATTAACCATAGATTAACCATTATATTAACCATAGATTAACCATTTTATTAACCATAGATTAACCATTATATTAACCATAGATTAACCATTATATTAACCATTATATTAACCATAGATTAACCATTATATTAACCATAGATTAACCATTATATTAACCATTATATTAACCATAGATTAACCATTATTGTAACCATAGATTAACCATTATATTAACCATAGATTAACCATAGATTAACCATTAGATTAACCATAGATTAACCATTATATTAACCATAGATTAACCATTATATTAACCATTAGATTAACCATAGATTAACCATTATATTAACCATTAGATTAACCATTATATTAACCATTAGATTAACCATAGATTAACCATTATATTAACCATTAGATTAACCATAGATTAACCATAGATTAACCATTATATTAACCATTAGATTAACCATAGATTAACCATAGATTAACCATTATATTAACCATAGATTAACCATAGATTAACCATTAGATTAACCATAGATTAACCATTATATTAACCATAGATTAACCATTATATTAACCATTATATTAACCATAGATTAACCATTATATTAACCATAGATTAACCATAGATTAACCATAGATTTAACCATTATATTAACCATAGATTAACCATAGATTTAACCATTATATTAACCATAGATTAACCATAGATTTAACCATTATATTAACCATAGATTAACCATAGATTTAACCATTATATTAACCATAGAATAACCATAGATTTAACCATTATATTAACCATAGATTAACCATTATATTAACCATAGATTAACCATTATATTAACCATAGATTAACTATAGATTTAACCATTATATTAACCATAGATTAACCATAGATTTAACCATTATATTAACCATAGATTAACCATAGATTTAACCATTATATTAACCATAGAATAACCATAGATTTAACCATTATATTAACCATAGATTAACCATTATATTAACCATTAGATTAACCATTATATTAACCATTAGATTAACCATAGATTAACCATTATATTAACCATTAGATTAACCATAGATTAACCATAGATTAACCATTATATTAACCATTAGATTAACCATAGATTAACCATAGATTAACCATTATATTAACCATTATTTTAACCATTATATTAACCATAGATTAACCATTATATTAACCATTAGATTAACCATAGATTAACCATTATATTAACCATTAGATTAACCATAGATTAACCATAACCATTATATTAACCATAGATTAACCATTATATTAACCATAGATTAACCATAGATTTAACCATTATATTAACCATAGATTAACCATAGATTTAACCATTATATTAACCATAGATTAACCATAGATTTAACCATTATATTAACCATAGATTAACCATAGATTTAACCATTATATTAACCATAGATTAACCATTATATTAACCATTATATTAACCATAGATTAACCATAGATTTAACCATTATATTAACCATAGATTAACCATAGATTAACCATAGATTTAACCATTATATTAACCATAGAATAACCATAGATTTAACCATTATATTAACCATAGATTAACCATTATATTAACCATTAGATTAACCATTATATTAACCATTAGATTAACCATAGATTAACCATTATATTAACCATTAGATTAACCATAGATTAACCATAGATTAACCATTATATTAACCATTATATTAACCATAGATTAACCATAGATTAACCATTATATTAACCATAATTTTAACCATTATATTCACCATAGATTAACCATTATATTAACCATTAGATTAACCATAGATTAACCATTATATTAACCATTAGATTAACCATAGATTAACCATAACCATTATATTAACCATCATTTTAACCATTATATTAACCATAGATTAACCATAGATTTAACCATTATATTAACCATAGATTTAACCATTATATTAACCATAGATTAACCATAGATTTAACCATTATATTAACCATAGATTAACCATAGATTTAACCATTATATTAACCATAGAATAACCATAGATTTAACCATTATATTAACCATAGATTAACCATAGATTTAACCATTATATTAACCATAGATTAACCATAGATTTAACCATTATATTAACCATAGAATAACCATAGATTTAACCATTATATTAACCATAGATTAACCATTATATTAACCATAGATTAACCATTATATTAACCATAGATTAACTATAGATTTAACCATTATATTAACCATAGATTAACCATAGATTTAACCATTATATTAACCATAGATTAACCATAGATTTAACCATTATATTAACCATAGAATAACCATAGATTTAACCATTATATTAACCATAGATTAACCATAGAATTTAACCATTATATTAACCATAGATTAACCATAGATTTAACCATTATATTAACCATAGATTAACCATAGATTTAACCATTATATTAACCATAGATTAACCATAGATTTAACCATTATATTAACCATAGATTAACCATAGATTTAACCATTATATTAACCATAGAATAACCATAGATTTAACCATTATATTAACCATAGATTAACCATAGATTTAACCATTATATTAACCATAGATTAACCATAGATTTAACCATTATATTAACCATAGATTAACCATAGATTCAACCATTATATTAACCATAGATTAACCATAGATTTAACCATAGATTAACCATAGATTTAACCATTATATTAACCATAGATTAACCATAGATTTAACCATTATATTAACCATAGATTAACCATAGATTTAACCATTATATTAACCATAGATTAACCATAGATTTAACCATTATATTAACCATAGAATAACCATAGATTTAACCATTATATTAACCATAGATTAACCATAGATTTAACCATTATATTAACCATAGATTAACCATAGATTTAACCATTATATTAACCATAGATTAACCATAGATTTAACCATTATATTAACCATAGATTAACCATAGATTTAACCATTATATTCACCATAGATTAACCATAGATTTAACCATTATATTAACCATGATATTAACCATAGGTTAACCATTAGATTAACCATTATATTAACCATAGATTTAACCATAGATTAACCATAGATTAACCATTATATTAACCATAGATTTAACCATTATATTAACCATAGATTAACCATTATATTAACCATAGATTAACCATAGATTTAACCATAGATTAACCATTATATTAACCATAGATTAACCATAGATTAACCATTAGATTAACCATTATATTAACCATAGATTAACCATTATATTAACCATAGATTAACCATTATATTAACCATTATATTAATTAACCATATATTAACCATAGATTTAACCATAGATTAACCATTATATTAACCATTATATTAACCATAGATTAACCATTATATTAACCATAGATTAACCATTATATTCACCATAGATTAACCATTATATTAACCATATATTAACCATAGATTTAACCATAGATTAACCATTATATTAACCATTATATTAACCATAGATTTAACCATAGATTAACCATTATATTAACCATAGTATTAACCATAGATTTAACCATAGATTAACCATTATATTAACCATATATTAACCATAGATTTAACCATAGATTAACCATTATATTAACCATATATTAACCATAGATTTAACCATAGATTAACCATTATATTAACCATATATTAACCATAGATTTAACCATAGATTAACCATTATATTAACCATATATTAACCATTATATTAACCATTATATTAACCATTATATTAACCATTAGATTAACCATTATATTAACATAGATTAACCATTATATTAACCATAGATTTAACCATAGATTAACCATTATATTAACCATATATTAACCATTATATTAACCATAGATTAACCATTATATTAACCATTATATTAACCATAGATTAACCATTATATTAACCATAGATTAACCATTATATTAACCATTATATTAACCATAGATTAACCATTATTGTAACCATAGATTAACCATTATATTAACCATAGATTAACCATAGATTAACCATTAGATTAACCATAGATTAACCATTATATTAACCATAGATTAACCATTATATTAACCATTAGATTAACCATAGATTAACCATATATTAACCATTAGATTAACCATTATATTAACCATTAGATTAACCATAGATTAACCATTATATTAACCATTAGATTAACCATAGATTAACCATAGATTAACCATTATATTAACCATTAGATTAACCATAGATTAACCATAGATTAACCATTATATTAACCATAGATTAACCATTATATTAACCATAGATTAACCATAGATTTAACCATTATATTAACCATATATTAACCATAGATTTAACCATAGATTAACCATTATATTAACCATAGATTAACCATTATATTAACCATTATATTAACCATATATTAACCATAGATTTAACCATAGATTAACCATTATATTAACCATAGATTAACCATTATATTAACCATTATATTAACCATATATTAACCATAGATTTAACCATAGATTAACCATTATATTAACCATAGGTTAACCATTATATTAACCATAGATTAACCATTATATTAACCATTATATTAACCATATATTAACCATAGATTTAACCATAGATTAACCTGCGAACACGCCCACACCAACGGGCGCAGCTGCTTTTGCTCGCAAAGAGTCTCGCGGTAAGCGGAGCTACGTTCGCTACTCCTAGCCAACCAAGTCGCGCAACCCTTGTGGCGCAGCTTGAGCCAAAAACAGAAGTGAAACTACTGTACAACATGCAACACGAAAAACTACGGGGCAGACCTAAGCTACATCTAATGGCATACTACACTCGCCCCTCAGCTTAGGCTGCCCGCGCTGATGCCGCGAATCGCGGGCACCAGCCGCGAGGCAGGGCACGTCCCTCGCCTCTTTTACGCCGCGCCTTCGTGATCTTCGATCGTGATCCCTCCTTCATAGATTTCCTCGAAGGCACGCAGCCACTTCTTGGCTGTTTCACTCTCCTGAGAGACCTCTAGCGCCACTCCAGCCTCGTAGTTGGCCTTTGATGAGGTCGTAAGATTGCAGCTCCCCACGACCAACTGAACCGGAGAGCGTCGGTCCTCCCGGTCGGTCTGCACATACGCAGACTTCCCGTGCTGTAGGCCGCGCAGTTTGCGCCCCAGCCTCACGGACCTATCGTCCCTCTCATAGGCCTGACTGACATTGAGTCCTTCTGTCAGCCGGACTCGCACACCAGACGATCTCAGCTCTTTCAGCATCTGGAGCTGCGTCTTAGTCTTTCCAGCGGCTTGCGAGCGATCTGCGACGACCATAGTCAAGCAACCCCTCTCGGTTGCTTGTTTCAGGCTATTGATCACATCTGGCTGATCAAAAGAGTAAGCCCGAACCAGCACGCGGCCGCCCTTTCCTACGGACTCCAAGACTTGGACGAGCCAGTCAAAGGTTTCAGCGTCACGTAGGAACTTGACCCTGCATCGGTCCATCTCATCGCTCTCGGCCTTATCCTTCAAGGCCCTAGGTCGGGGAATGCCAACTGATCCAGATTCAGGAGCTGTCGTTGGCTCATCCACGTTGCTTCCTCGACCGCTGTCCAGACTCAGGGACTCCTTGATGACCTTTCTTTTGAAGTCTTGGGCGTCCTCAATTGCGTTTGTCTGCAAAGGAGCTTCTGTGCCCTTCAGGGTCTTCGCCTTTTCCACAAGCCCTTGGAAACAGCTCCCCAAGCCGAGACCCAGTTCAAGCCCCGTCATGGACCTCCTTGGCTGATTCTCACTTCCGCCCATTGCTGCGATGCCACGAGCAGCAGCACTCGAGGATGACCTGGTGCCGACCATCTTCCGATGGGCCGCTACTGCGGACGCCACATGGTCGCACGTTCCAGAGGCCAAGTATTGGCGGCAAGCGCAACCAGAACTGTTGCCGCTGACTCGGACTCTATGATCTTTCTTCGTTCCTCTCACTTGCCAGGTCGAAGAGGTACCATCGAAGCTCAGCAGCCGGGGTTCCATAGAGTTGCCATTGGTCATATGGACCCAGGCATTTGCCATTTTTCGAGATACCCACCAACATGCCAAAACGGCAAGCACGACCTTTCCGATCCTAAAACCAGTCTCAACGAAGGATGCTATCCACCTTCTGCGATCACCACTTGGAACGCTTCTGAGCTGGTCTCCACAATCTCCTCTATCTCAATCTGAACTTTTCGCACAACCGGGGCCAAAAAGGCGGCTATGACCAACCCCAGCTTGTTGGCCGATAGCCCATTGCCGTTGTCCGCATGGGCCCTCTTGTTGCGGACTTTTCGCGACACAGACCAACCAGAGCGGCGGCGCTTCTTGGTCGATCTCTTCCTCCTGGTCGCGCGAGGGCTGCGAAACGCAAGCCCCGCCGCTGACCCAGCAGACCCGGCCCTTTCCCTTTTCTTATGGCCCTCGCTCTTGTGGCGCCTCCCGGCTCGCTTGCGGTGGCCGCGGAGTTTGAGCGCCTTCTTCTGAGCCAGAAACTCTTCGTTGGCCTTCCTCACGACCTCCGATTCCTGGCGAACTTCCTCCTCTGAGGAGTCCTGCTGAGAAGGACGGGGATAGCTGCATTTGTAGCACTTAAACCTGAAGGACAGGTTCCCTTTTCCGCAGTGATCACAGTCCCATGACTTCTCCTTAAGGATCTGTTCGATCTTTGTTACCCCCGCTTCTCTCTTGGCTTTTCTTTTCTCTGCGGCAGGCAATGCGGACTGAGCGGGGCGAGCCGACGCAAGACGCCGGCAGTCGCGGTCGTATGTGCCAGTGCACTGCGACCCGCTGACCCAACCGACGCATTCATTAGCATCGGGAGGACTAACTGTCCCGCAGAGCCTGCAGACCCAACTTCCTGCCTTGTAGGTGAGTTCACCTAATCCATCATCTGTATTCCACGCGGCCCCGACTGCTAACCTTGGAGCCACGGCAGCCGGTGCGGCCAGCCTGCGCTGGGCATCTCCCAGCTGGACTCCCTTCCGGTGGTCCTTTGCTCGGAGCCGCGACCTCAACTGCTTCTTGAGTTTCCGGACCGGTTCTTCGGCCCGAAGTCCCGCGGCAAACCGGCTGTCGGCGTTAGGCACGGGTGCGCGCGTTGGGCCCGAAGCTCTTGCCGCCGCAAGCCGCGCACTGGTTTCGGCAGAAGCCTCGGCAACGTCCCGGCCATAGTCTTGCGCCTCACCGGCTGCCTCATCTCTGCCTGATCTTTTGCGCACGGCCGCAGACACCGTCGCGCTACCGGCTATCACACGGAGGCGGCGTTGGAGCTCATCTTCTCCGCCCGCTGTCGGACGCTCCTGCTGCTTTTCGACCAGACTGGTCAGTCCCCCGGCACTCCCATACTGGTAGGTCAGCTCTGAAGTAGCTGCAGCAGCCAGAGTCGTCTCTATGAGCCGTTGGCCCGGATGCCGTCGGGGCTCGGCCCACACTTCGCGGAGCTCTTCAGCCGTCATCTCCCCGCGCAGTTTATTCGCGGGTGTCTCATCCTTGTTCTCTGGGAGGATTCCGCGGCCAGATCGCGGAAACGCAGACCCGGCCCGCGGCAGGTCCTCCTCGCGGCCAGGTCGCGAAAACGCCGACCCGGCCCGCGATGGCTCTTCTTCGACTTCGATTTCTTCCATAGAGCTACTGCTTGGGGCGGCCTCCTTTTTTGCGCCACTCTCCGGAGAGGCGACTTCCTTCTTTGCACTGGCAGGGGGCTCTTCTTCCACGGTGATCTCCTCATCAGTGCTACTGCTGGACGATGAAGTAGAATCCTCCTCTCCTGAGGAGGCTGACTCTTCTTCCTTCACCGCCGTCGAGGTCTCCTGCTTTACTTCACAAGCAGATGACGACGCGGCCCCTTCTCCATCCACTGGAGCGCTCCGCGCAGGACCACGTATGACCCTGATCGACAAGCTCGATTCAGAATCACTTGTGGGCAGCTCCTGCAGGCGTGAACCCACGATCTCGTGTCCAGAGAACCTCGCCCTCCTTTCCTAGCGCACTGTCAAAGACACTAATGCGGAGGATACACTACTTTGGCACATCATCGGTCAGGACGACGTTGTCACCACCGAGCCGCATTCCGATTCGGTGCGCTCGTAACGTCCCCACTGTGGTTATGGCAGCGGCGTCTGTGCCGCTCCTGACCCCTGACTTTTGCCCTTCCTTGCCGATTGCATTTGCCGCCCAGTGACAGAACAGCCTGTTGACCGTCATGTCTCCACCTCCGCCTGCCTTCAGGCCATCATAGCCGATCAGGACCACCCGATCCCGGAACGTCCCATGGACGAGAACGGTGTCGTCGCCAAACGGCAGATCCTGATCGTCTATGAAGTCTTCGCGGGTAAGCCCGCTGTCAGTGGAATGTCCTTGGCCGGCACGGATGAACTTCCCATCTCTGCTCAGCTCTGCGCGCCGTTTCTTCCGGCCATCGCCTTCCACCCAGGTCACCAGGTCGACGATGTCCTTTTCTTGGACTCCAAAAGCCCTTGCAACTTCACTGACTTCCACCCAGCCATCCTGCTGGAGTTTGCCTCGCAACTTGTGGCCGCCGTACTTCGATCGGCAGCTCCCGTGCCGCAGGGCCTTGACCATGAGGAACTCCAAGTCATCCCAGTTGTGGCGGGGATCTCTCTGGGCTTGCTTTCCCTTATTTCCCCAGCCTTTGTTGCGGCGGCCGCCCCCGCCGCCCATAGTCCGAAGCACGCGGACAGGTCGCGAAACGCAGACCCGTCCCGCGAAGATAGCAAAGGTCCTTATGTCCTTGCTCGCGCTTCTAGCCGCAAAAGCCTGAACGCACCGACCCAGCCAAAACCCGGCCGCGCGTCCAAAGCCAAACGGCTGCGGAAAACAACCCCATATTAACCAAGTAAGGGGGGACCTAATGCTACCCATGCTACATGTAGAGGAAACCCCTTTACCCCAGTGGTTAGAACCCTTCTCCCGCATCCTAGAGTGAAACACCCCTTCGGACCGCGGGCGAGTCGGGTGGTTGTGATCCGACTCTTTTTCATCGTGCTTCGACTTGGCGACACTCAGCCCGTCCGGGCTCACACCTAGAGCTTCCAAGGCTTCTGGGGCCGGCTGGCCGACCACGACTGGCGTTCGCTTCATGGCTTCCTTGATTTCGGCATCGTGTTCTTCATCAGACATCATAACTCCGTCAACAACCCTACCTGTCCTAACCGTAAGGTCGTCAACGTAAGCAATCCATTCCTTTGCGAACCGTTGTTTCCGGCCCCGACCTGGCTCATAAGCCCTGTCCACAACGTAGCAGAAATCATCCGGCCCATTGATGGGTCCGAACGTCAGGCACACGGGCAGAAACTTGCCTGACCGGGCCACGATGGCCAGGACTTCCATGGCCCTTCGAGTGTTCTCTATTTGGTTGAAACCGGTCACCGCGTCCACAAAAGAGAAGAATATAGATCCGCTACACTGAGCCAAAACATCCGTAGCCTTTCTGCAGTAGTACGTGGATCTCTTGACTCTCGCATTGACCTTCCGGTAATCAACCACCAGCCGCCGCTTGCGGGACTTCTTGTGAGCGGGTGCTTCCTTAGTAGGAAAAGGAGGCGATCCCCAAGGACTCGCCCCTCTGATCAGCTGTCCCCGCTGCATGAACTTCTTCTTCAAGCCGCTCGTCGACCCACGCAGCACTCTCTCCCTTCAGCGAGTGCGGTTGAAGACTCACGGGGGGTCCTGTTGGAACACAATCATGGGCAACACCACGCACAGTAGTGCGAGGGCTACCTTCCAACCAAAACCCAGCGGCTTTCCGTAGCAAGACTTCCCTGCAAGCTGCGATATCATCCGCATTGAAATCGGGATGTTTCGAGAGAACATTTTCTCCAAATCCTAGCCCTTCAACGACTGCTTTCCTGTAGGACTCCTCCCTACGAGGATCCTTGTCGACCTTTTCCCCACTCAGCCGATAGACCGACAGGTCAGACTTGACCTCGTCCCACTGCTCCGCCTTTGCTCGACCATCCCACAAATGAGCCATGCGGGAAGATAGGTCGACTAACTCCTCCTCGATTGCCTCTCTTTCACTGGTCGTCAGCTCACTGCTGACGTTCACATCGGGATCGGGGATCTGGACATCAACCAGGCCACCATCCGCCCGCTTCTCTGCGACCGAATCAGGAAAACCTTGACTCGATCCGCTAGAGGAAGCGAACACTAGGCCGCTTCCAGCTGAAGCTGCTAGGGCACCCTTTAGTGCCACTTCGGCAGAACTCCAGTAAGCATCACAAAAAACGCTCGGGCGAACAACTTCCTTATCCCCTGCGCCTGCCCAGTGCCCCTTCCTATCATCAGAGCGGACCTCGGAAGAACCACGGGTTGCACGGTGCGGATGCACAGTCGGGGCTAGAGAATCTGGTCGACGGCAACGCAGGCTGCACGACGAAAGGTCCATGTTTGACAACCATAATTCTCCGTCTTCCGCTACCCAACCATACTGGCACGCGTCGGTCCGGATTCCCGACCATGGGCGTCTTGGCTCTGAGAGGCTCCCGCAAAGCTCCACGAGCTCCTTTCCGCGGAAGATAGCGCTCCCGACAGGACCTTCCAGCGACCCAAAACGACCCTTCCTTTCCTGCTCCTTCAACACAGAGACAGCGTGGCGCAGTATGGCCTGATCTGAATCTGAGAAACACCCCTTTCCTGACCGATCATGAAGTCCAGAAGGCAATCCCAAATGGACAACCCCAGGCTCAAGCCACTGAACCAGGAGGTCGACAAGGCAGCGATCTTCTTCTCTGGCCAAATCCCATCGGCGCCCGTAAGAAAACCCATTCTGCCCCAAAGGCGGCGCCGCTAAGAACCCTGCTCGACGCGCAGCCGCAGAGAGTCCTTTGTGGTCAACATGAATTTCTAAAAACACGACCTTGCGAGCTTTGTGACTCTCAAGCCAGCTCCTCAATCGTGAAGCTTCCTGGTCCAAAATTGGGAACATAGGGACCGGAACACCCTCGGCCTCAAACAGCTCGGCCAGAAGCACACCCAGCTGATTCCACTGGTCAGTCGTCCCCGGCTCTTGAACCAAGGAGGCTACCCGCTCTTCGAAAAGGCGGTAGCCAGCCTTGTCCAATTTGCGGCTTGTGCTGGCTGCGAGGACTCCGTCCCTTGATATATCTGCCTTCGTGACCACCTCCTTGAGTTTGATTCTTTCGATCACGGGCCTAGTTCCGTTCTCCTCCACGGCTCCTTCTTCGTTTAAAAACGCCAAAACCCACTTGACCCTGAATGACCCAGTGACAGGGCGGTACTTGTGAACCCCAATCATGCCCTCATCAACTGAAACTTGCGTCACTCGGCCAAAATGGCAAACCTTGTGCCCCTTCGTGTAAGCCACCACGTCACCAATTCTGAGCACAAATTCTCGGCCACGGCGCTGCATGACGAATTCCCTTGGTTCGCCTTCGCCCTTCAGACGTTGCCCTAAGGACGGCGCTTCGTCAGGCGGGCCGTCATCCAACAAAACTTCAGCTTGGGGATTAGGACCCTCCGCGTCCACATCGGCAGGAACCAAAACACAATCTTCTGCATGGGCTTCGACTGAACGGTGCGAGGGATCTTGAACGGAGCGGAGAACAAGGCGATTTCCCCTAACTTCCGTGATCTCCCATGGCCCGGTCAGACCTCTTTTCCAAGGGACTCGCCCCGCCCCCTCTGGCCGTGCCAGGGGTGATTGCCAAACCACACGGTCGCCAATGTGAAGATCAAGGCTTCTCCGGAAACGGTTGGCGAGCTTGGCTCTGGCAGCTGAGGCGTTTTCCCAGTGCCTTTTGATCTTCGTACTCAACTTGGCAAAAGTCTCAAATTGTTTCCTTGCCCATTCGCTCACTGGTTCAAACTGCAGACTTTCACGGATAAGGTCCTTTTCCAAATCCAAACTGAGAGACCATGATCTTTCAAGGTCCCTGGGCGTATAACCATGCGCCCCCGGACTGTTATCCAGAATGTACTCCACAAGAGGGAGAAGCTCCGACCATTCGTCTGTCTCCCCTCGCACCACCTCCTTGATGATGATGTGGAGCGTCTTCTGCACCTCCTGATGCATACGTTCATTGGAGCCCGTTTCGCAGGGTCGCATGCTCATAGCAAACTTCTGCTTGGAACCAAGACCCATAAGAGCGCAAAATTCTGCCATCATCGCATTCTTAAATTCAGGCCCTCTGTCACTACGAACCAACGTCGGAACCGTTCGCGCCCGAAAGATGCAGCGAGCGAAGGCTCTCCTGACCTCCGCGTGCGTGAGAGACCGCAACGGTTCAATCTGCACCGCGTGAGACAGGCAATCCAAGTAGGTGAGGGTGTACCTGAAACCCCACCGATCTTCCCTGTTCGGTCCTTCACAATCGACCGAGACTTCCTGCCAACACGCGTCCGCCAGGCATCTAGACGCCTGCGCAGTAACCTTCGTCGGTCTCCCTCGCGCCTTCAAGCAGATAATGCACCTTTCTGTCCATTTTTGAATGTCTTGTTTCATTCCCGGCCACCAAACTCTGCGGCTAAGAAGATTCCATGTACGATCGGCCGACCGGTGGCCCCCAATCGCTCCGCTGTGGGCCTGATCGAAACACGATCTACGCCAGGTCAGCCCGTGCGATGTCACAAATCCGATTGGGACCACACAAGCCCAGACCTTTTCTCCTGTTTCCAAGATGACAGACCTTTCCAAAAGTCCGTCCGACGCGACTCGGAACGGGTCTCCTGGCCGTCGGAAGTGACCTGCCAGAGACGCGTCCTTCTTTTGCGCATCATACCAGAGACTTCGAAGCGAACCGGTCACTTCGAATTCTGCGATCCCGGCCCCGGCCCTTGCTTCTAGGGCTAGCTCCTCCCTGGACGGGATCACTTCTTGCTCTCCCAGAGCACCAACTTGCACGTCCTCCGCACCAGCCCACTGAGGGAGGATCCAGAACTTGGACCTCATATGAAGAATCAGCCTCCAATTCCAAGACCTTCCAAGGAACGCGATAGTAGGTTTTGGACCTGACTCATTGACCTTGATTTTGCGTCCCAAGGTAATTGGAAGCCAATATCCGCCCCCAGTTTGTAGCTGGAACGCCACAAGCACCCTTTTTCCGGCCAAATCTCTTCGGTGACCGATGGAATCCGTCCCGTTCCCATCGTCCCACTTGGCCACTCCCGTTGGTGCCCCGAGCAATGATATCAACCGTTGGAAGTCATCCTTCCAATCCAACTTTGGCGTCGCCGCGCCCCACAGCCGCGTACAAACGCCAAAGACAAGCTTGAGATGATTGTGCCAATTGACTTCGTGGAGCTCCCACGCAGGAGAAATTGATTCCAAACGGCCGATCTCAGCGCAATTATGAACCGTTGTGACGGAAGCGTCCGGGTTCACACACCACGTGATCCCATACTGGCACGCCTTTCGTTCAGCGGGGAGAACTGGCAAGGTGAACTCCTGCCCCGCATTCCACTTCTTTCCCGCGACTACTCCTAGTCCGCGAGGAAGCTCGACGAAGCCTTCGGAACCGTTGGACGCAAACCACCCGGCCGCCCATTTCCGGATTAAACTGACATGGACAATACAACTTCTCAGCTCATCACTAGAGCATGGAGCGGAGGCGATCGCCAGAAGATCCTCCGCAACCAGCTCTTCTTCGGCTTCTTTCTCCTCTGTAGGATTTTCCCTCTCTTCAGCAGCAGCAGCAAATTCCTCTGCGGCTTCCTTTTCGATGCAAGTGACGCACCGGCTGAAGACGTACGCTCGCTTTCCACAAGCACAACGCCCTTCGTGTTCCCATACTTCGCGGCCAGGTTCACGGGCCAGACTAGCTAGAGGAGGCTCTGCCAGGCCCTTGATCAAGCCAAGCTGAAGAATCTCGGCCACTTGCCTGACTTCTTCCTCCTTCGGAATCCTCGTGACGATTCCATACCCGCGCACCAGCGGCATAGGGAATTCTCGTTTGACTTTGGGCAGGAGCTGGCCAGCAACTCCGGGCTAGGCTTCACCTTCCACATTCGCGGGTTCACTGACCACACAGCCTTCAGCCCTGCCCAACCGGACACTACTTTCTTGATCTCCTCCCGTTGCAGATTTCTTGCCTGCAGAGTCACCTCGACCATGAGAGGGAATCGCAGTAAGCCCACAATGAGGCCTCCTTGCCCCATGCCAACCACAAAATCCGGCAGATGATAACCAATACTTCGAAGCACGGTCGCGCATGAGGTCAGCATGTCGACACGAGCGCGCTTCACCTGACGCTCACCTTTCAGCGCCGCAGTAGCACCGTCTAAGTGAGACCCGTTGCCGTCATCATCTTCAAATGCCCCGTAGACTGCATGGGTCGAAACCTTCCAGCCAGGCATGGACCGAGAGATCCCTTCCTGGACCTGACTGATCTGGAGGACATTATCACTCTGATTGGCATAGTCGGCCACGAAAAGAACCTTCAAGTGGTTTCCCAAAGACCCCTCGGCAACCCCATCTCTAGTCGCGCGGTGCTCCGAACCGGAAACACCGCCGCTGACCACCGCTGCGGAGTTCTCGCCATCAGAAGGGCCATTGGCCGGCAGCACATCATCGCCTACAGCCCAAGCCACTGGAACCGTTGGATCTTCCGTGCCTCCTCCCAAATATTCTTCCAGATTGAATCCCCTGAGATGACCAGAAAGCCCTTGCAGGTCCCGCGTCCTTCCTTGAAGCAATTCATCCCGATCCTTCGGATTTCTCGAGAATCCGTCCCCTAACTTGGCACTTCTCCCGCTCAAGGATCGGATCTCAGACCCATCCGCCAGGATCTCAGCCACCCACCTCACGAGCTTCACATCCGAGCCTATCTCGATGTGCTGAGAACGCGTGAGATTGGCGTGATCTGTCCAGCACAGTGTCCTAACTGAACCGAACGTTTTGCGGGTCGCCCTTTTCACTTCCAGTTGGGCGTAAGCTTCCTGCACCAAGGGCGGCCAAGCCTGCTGGGGCGCCGTAAGGCTCCGCGAATGCGTAAGCAAGATTTTCATTCTGCTGAAATCGCGCGTCATCTGAAGAACTGTCCCCCCGACCGCGATCCCAGACGCGTCGGCGATCTGCTCCAAAGGACAAAGACCAGCAATGGCGCCAGCTTCGTCGAAAATCGACAGTTCGATTGCCTTGGACATCATCTGCTTGATGGCCTTGACAGCGCGGCACCCTTCGGTATCGGCGCTGCCCAAACCACCCTCTGGAAATGGCGCTCCAGGTTTCTGATACTTGGAGAGCACCTTGGCGCAGTGCCCAAATTCTGCCGGCAGATACGTCCGCAGCCAGTTTGTACATCCCAAAAATTGTTGGATGTGGAGCTTCTCCTTCAACGGCGCGAAGTCTCTGACAGCCTGGGACTGCTCCGGATCCGGAGCAGTCCCGTGCCTGCCCACCAAATGGCCAAGCAGCTTGCCGCCCGTGCTGCAGAGCTCTGCTTTGGCCACGCCGTAACTGAAACCGAAGATGATGCTTTTGTCTAAAAAGGCTTCTAAAGAAACCAAGTGGTCAAGGAGAAAGCGGTTCGCCTCCGGATACCGCCTGCTCAGTGATTTCCGCAGTTCTCCATAATAGAAGTCCGTCGGAGTGGATTCGGCCATTTTCTCGATTCCTCCCGGCACCTCGACTATGTGACAGATGGGCTCGGTAATAGTCGATCTCCAGGAAGTCTCATCCCCTTTGGAAGACTTGTCGAAGAAACGAGTCTCTCCGACCCACTGGCGCCCTTTGAAAACCCAAGGATCGCTCGATCTCGTATCTTCCCATTTTAGTGGTTCCCCGGTCAGAAACTGACCGACAGTCACGCGTCGCTGCCCGACCGCTGTGACTTCACCTGGAAAATCAGTGCTCGAAATCTGGAAAAGCTCCTCACGAGGCCTTTCGTGAACTC
Organism: Cladocopium goreaui; assembly: GCA_947184155.2. NCBI lineage: Eukaryota > Dinophyceae > Suessiales > Symbiodiniaceae > Cladocopium > Cladocopium goreaui. Next base: position 18,730 of record CAMXCT020006616.1, on the reverse strand, counting down.
GCACCCATCCACCAGGGAAAGTCGCCCAGTGATCCGACTTTTCTTCGCGGCCATCACGAGCCACGTAAGCGAAGTTGCTTGGTGCTCCCGTAGCGAGCGAAATCAATCCCACCATGGTAGCCAGGAGCCCATAGCCTCGAGCTTTACTTCCTTGAGAAGCACGTTCTCGGGGCCTTCGGCCGCAACGGCAGCCCTGCAGGCGGTGAACTTCTTTCGTCTTTTCGACTCCACATGCATAGCATTTCCGATTTTCCACCTCCATCCGGGGTCCTCCGCAGTCCTTGCATCTCGCTTTCGACGGCGGACCCGCTGATTGAAATACGGTGTCGACAGCCCCGCATTCACAAAGAGTGGACGCGGCCAAGCCGCTCCTCAACTCAGCCACTGGGTCACCCTTTTCCAACACGGCTTCGTCGTGCCGCGGGGTCACCAGCACCATGCCCTCTCGGCCACCAGTGTTCCACAAACCAGGAACAACTTCGATCTTTCCTTCAATCGGCAAAACCGCCTCGCACTCTGAAGCTTCCGGAATCCACTTTCCTTGAACTTGAACCGGCACAAGGGCACCTTCCCCAGGCAGCAGCTGCACTGGTTCCTCACCTGAAAAGACGACCGCCGCCTTCCTGCCAGTACATGGTTCGCAAAAATCCTCGGCACCGGCTTCTACGCCCGATACTACTGAGCGAAAAACGTAAGCCCTATCCTTCCTTTCGGATGACGCGTCTTCACACCTCGGGATCTGGACGCCCAGGGTGTCCAAGATATGCGCCTGTGGTCCAGGCCTGAAACCGAGCCCGCGACGCGCCTCGCAGTCGAGGGCGCGCCCGCCGAGAATCAACCCGTGCCAATCGCTGGTTCCCTTGGCAGCGATCTTGCAACGGACGTAGAGTTCATGACCGTCCACGCACCGATCTGTATCAGGGCCTTCTTGCAGCCGTACTTTCAGCACCACAGACCCCTTGAGCGGGACTGGGGAGCCGCTCGCAATTCCGTGGACGAACTCCGGATAAACCCATTGTTCAAACTGGACGATCGGGAATCCCTTGTCGCCAGGTTTCAATCCAAGCGCCGCCGCTCTATTGAGGATGCTGACGACCAACTCCTCAGTGACATGGTTGGATCCAGCCCCTCCGTCCAGCAGCGTCTCTACCATTTTGTCCAACACCTTGGTAACAGTCTTATACTGATATCCACCTCGTTCATTCTCCACAACCTTCCACCAATCCTTCGGCAATTGGTCAAGGCTAGTGAACACATCAGCTTTGGACTTGGGATTTTGCTCCGGCCGCGTCGCTGCCGCGAGAACAGCAGCAGCGACCGCAGGCTTTGGCGCAGGGTCGTTTGGCCCGCAAGTCACTACAGTGAAAGCTGCGAAAGGGTTAGCTAATCCTGCCCCACTTGGCGCGCTCCATCCCGATGGCAAACTGTTATTGCTTCGCCGACGCCCCAGCGGACGTAGACGTCGGGAGCGAATGGGACATGTCACACGCATCCCCTTTCTTGCAGGCTCCATTCTTGGCAAAGAAAGGGCAGGGTTTCTCACTTTTCCCTGGCTTCGGTGCTTTCCCTTTCGAGTCTCCCTTGCCCCCTCCTTTGCTCTTCCCTTTGCCTTTGCCCGTGCCTTTTGCCGGATACGCATCCTGACTGCCCTTACCTTTTCCTTTCTGTTCCAGCGCCTTCTTGCGGAGTTCCTTATCGTGCGAGAAAGGACACTCCCGGCCCTTTCTGCAAGATCCGTGGTCCCGAAAATCCCAACAGAGCCTTTCCTTTCGAGGATCCCCCGCGGTGACTCCAACCGGGGTGGGCTTTGCCTTCGCCTTTGGTTTGGGACCCTGGCCCTGAGGATTAGCGTTCGGCCGAGGATCTGGGTTCTGAGCGCTTGCGCTTGGAGCGGCCGCATACACGGCATTGGCGGTGGCGCGATTGGTGGCTTCACGTTGCTCAATCTCAAGGACCACCCTGCGCGCCTCTTCCCATGTCTGTGCACCGCGCATTCGATCTTCCTCGCCCCAAATCCTCTTATCAGCTCTGATTTCCTTCTGAAGCGACGGCGGCATCTTCCGAAGGTAGCTGAGGAAGAGTTCTCTAGGAGTCTTCCCCAACCCGACAGCCTCAAGCTCCGCAACCGACGCTTCAAAGACAGGCTCGAACTGATGCCCGGTGAGGCGACCCTTCATCAGCGCCGCGTGCTCAGCATCAATCCTGATCTCGCGCTCTTCCCGGCTCTCACTGAACATCAGATGTTTGGCCTTGATCTTTTCATAGACCGAGCCTGGGTCGCTGAGAACCTCACCGGCCTTCCATGCCGCCTTGTACATATTCTGATATGTCTTGAGGCGTGAACCGCGGCAACGAGCCCTTAACGCCAGAAGCATTTCTCTATGGCCCATGCCGCGGCAAGAGTTTGCCAGACCACAGACATCTTCAAATTCTTCGTAAAACTGAGACACGTCCCGGGAGTCAGCTCTTTCATCTCCCAAGGTGGGCCAATGCAAGTCAGTTTTCACCGAAGTGATTGACGTGTCCTTCCCTCGGCCCGCGAGCGCTTCCTTGAGAACCTTGGTTTGTTCCTCAAGCGCCGCGGCCAGGGTCTGTTCCTGCCCGCTCGCCATCGAGGCTGCGTCAGACCCTGCCTTTTCTTGTCTTAAGGCTTCCAATTCCATTTCCAAAGCCGCCAATCTGGCCTGCATCGGCGAATCTCCGTTTCCTTTTGGTCGCCCCGGCACTCTCACCTTTGATGACGGAGCAGAGCCCGTCCCCTTTCTGCTTGCTCCAGCACTTTTCTGATCATCCGAAGGTGTGCTGAAGAGCTTGTCGGGGCTACTGCTCAACCGTCCTCCGAGCCTTTCAATGATCTCGCCGATGGCTTGGACTGAAAGTTCTCTTTCCGTTGCGTCGAGCTTCTCGTCTTGAACGGTTGCTACGAACTTGTCCCTTAAGAACTTCACCCCCTTGCCTCGGCTCAGCTCTCCAAATTCTGCGTACAACTCAATCACCAGCTCCGCCTTTCTGGTGACCTTTTCCAGCATACCCGCTGGGATCTGAGCATCAAGACTGTTCAGCGCATTAATCACTCTCCCCATCCTCATGAGATATGCGCCGAAGTCCTCAGCTGTAGGGTCGTAAAGCGCATCCAATTTGCCCCTGAGGCTCACCACGCTGGCACCTCCGCCTGATCCTGCAGAGGAAGGACGAGGACTGGCCCCCCGGCCCCCTTCGACCGATCCAGGGGCGGATTCCGGAGAGTACGGCTCAGAGGGAGATACACCTCTGATAGCCAGCGCCTGCTCCCCTTCATCCTCCGAAGCCAACTCGTCGGCCCTCCCTTCTCCATAGAGGGCGGCCATGACCTCTCTCCAAAGGGCCACTTCGTCTCGCGTCCGGATGCCTCTTCCATCCCTCGCGACTGTAGGACGACGTCCCTCGTCTCGCCGCCAGGCCTGCCACTGCGGGAAAGACAACTCCCCTGGCGTCGGCACCCGACCTGCGTTGATCGCCTCCAACAGCGTGACCCCTTCAGCCTCGCCAGACACTTGAGTGCTCATACCGCGGCCGTGCCGTGAACCACGAGCACAGCCCGCGGCCCCAAAGACACGCCGCGTTCAGCGGGGCGAAACGCACTCGCGAACCGCGAACGATCCAAACTGGACCGTTTCCCAGAACAGCCCCCAATTGCGAACACGCCCACACCAACGGGCGCAGCTGCTTTTGCTCGCAAAGAGTCTCGCGGTAAGCGGAGCTACGTTCGCTACTCCTAGCCAACCAAGTCGCGCAACCCTTGTGGCGCAACTTGAGCCAAAAACAGAAGTGAAACTACTGTACAACATGCAACACGAAAAACTACGGGGCAGACCTAAGCTACATCTAATGGCATACTACAAACCATTATATTAACCATAGATTAACCATTATATTAACCATATATTAACCATATATTAACCATTATATTAACCATAGATTTAACCATTATATTAACCATAGATTAACCATTATATTAACCATTATATTAACCATAGATTAACCATTATATTAACCATAGATTAACCATTATATTAACCATTATATTAACCATATATTAACCATAGATTTAACCATAGATTAACCATTATATTAACCATAGATTAACCATTATATTAACCATAGATTAACCATTATATTAACCATAGATTAACCATTATATTAACCATAGATTAACCATTATATTAACCATTATATTAACCATTATATTAACCATATATTAACCATAGATTAACCATTATATTAACCATATATTAACCATTATATTAACCATAGATTTAACCATAGATT
>CAMXCT020006616.1:0-13391 GCA_947184155.2 Cladocopium goreaui | reverse complement strand
GGGACCATGGTGGAAAATGATGGGAGACATGGTGGAGAACGATGGAACAATGATGGAACATGGTGGAACATGATGGAACAATGGTGGACAATTATGGAAACATGATGGAAAAACGATGGAACAAGATCGAAAAATGATGGAACCATGGTGGAAAATGATGGGAGACATGGTGGAGAACGATGGAACAATGATGGAACATGGTGGAACATGATGGAACATGATGGAACAATGGTGGACAATTATGGAAACATGATGGAAAAAAGGTGGACAAGATCGAAAAATGATGGAACCATGGTGGAAAATGATGGGAGACATGGTGGAGAACGATGGAACAATGATGGAACATGGTGGAACATGATGGAACATGATGGAACAATGGTGGACAATTATGGAAACATGATGGAAAACGGTGGAACAAGATCGAAAAATGATGGAACCATGGTGGAAAATGATGGGAGACATGGTGGAGAACGATGGAACAATGATGGAACATGGTGGAACATGATGGAACATGATGGAACAATGGTGGACAATTATGGAAACATGATGGAAAAACGGTGGAACAAGATCGAAAAATGATGGAACCATGGTGGAAAATGATGGGAGACATGGTGGAGAACGATGGAACAATGATGGAACATGGTGGAACATGATGGAACATGATGGAACAATGGTGGACAATTATGGAAACATGATGGAAAAACGGTGGAACAAAATCGAAAAATGATGGAACCATGGTGGAAAATGATGGGAGACATGGTGGAGAACGATGGAACAATGATGGAACATGGTGGAACATGATGGAACAATGGTGGACAATTATGGAAACATGATGGAAAAACGGTGGAACAAGATCGAAAAATGATGGAACCATGGTGGAAAATGATGGGAGACATGGTGGAGAACGATGGAACAATGATGGAACATGGTGGAACATGATGGAACATGATGGAACAATGGTGGACAATTATGGAAACATGATGGAAAAACGGTGGAACAAGATCGAAAAATGATGGAAACATGGTGGAACATGATGGGAGACATGGTGGAAACCATGGTGGAAACATGGTGGAAAATGGTATTTTGACCAAGAAACATGTGGATTTGGAATTTATCGTTGATTTATAGTTGATGGTTGGCTAAGGAAAGCATGTAACCTTCATTTCATGGATTTGATGGGATGGGATATCTGATGGGATTTTTTTTTTCATAGTTGAATACACTGAATACACTTGGATTGGTTTTGAGCTGTACAGTTGTATTTAAGCAAGGCCTTGTAGAAAACTCACTAAGTTGGATTTCATAGCATTCGACCATCCCATGTCATGTGGGATAGTCAATGGGAATTTCAGGGTCCAATTGATGGAGGTGCGTAAACGTACCATATTTCTGGCCATATTTTCTGGGGATATTCCCTGAAAAATAGGCCTGATAGATATATATATATATAATATATAATATATATATAATTAATATAATATATATATATAATATATATATAGGCAAACAATATATATGGTACAGTAGGTACCTCCAATCAATCGGATCCTGTTGCATGGCCATTGAGATGGTCATATCTCCATGGATATGTTGACACGGAAAAAATAAACGCACTTCTGGTGACCATAAAGCTGCCATATTAAACATGTACCCTCTGGTGAACTAACATAGCAATGGAAAATGGCCATTTATAGTGGATTTTCCCATGAAAAATGGTGATTTTCCATTGCTATGTTAGTTCACCAGAGGGTAAGTAACCTGACCTAATCGCACATATGATATGAACATCACATCTTTTGTTGAAGTACTGTAATTTGTTGAACCAGGGATTTGAACACTGGCTGAGTACTGATCAACATTATGGTGATTTTTTTCAACTTGGATGCAAAATGCATGCCATGGATGCCATGAAAACCATGGTGTCTTGATGAGCCATTTGACCCATTTTATGGACGCTTCCAGGCGAAGAATCTTACCCGGTCTTCCAGAATGCCTTCATCAGCTACACTCGAATCCAAGGTGCGAAACCCCGAAACAATCCATGGGGCTGAAACAGTGACCAGCCTATAAAAACCAGTGAAAATAGGACAAACATATGGGGCTTTGAGGTTTAAACCAGTGAATTTGCCCCCTGAATTCCTAAATGTTCCCATGAATGCCTCATAATTCTGCGTTGATTTTTTTTGATCACATTCCCCAAAAGAGCCCCGAAGAAACCCTTCCCGCGTGTTCAACAGCCTCACAGAAACCATGTCTGATTGGTGGTTTGGAACCATGGAATTTTATCACGAAAGCTAACGTCAGCTAGCTGGAGTCTTCTTGCTTTAGCAAGTATTCCGGGGGCTGCTCAAGGACATCACGTGATTTTTCACGCGAAAGGGGGGGACCCCCCCCCCACCACCACCACCATCACCACCATCACCACCATCATCATCATCATCATCATCATCATCAGCATCGTAATAATAAATAGTCATAATTCATAATAAAGTAATAATCAGCCGTCATAGTAATCGTCACTAGCCATAGTCAATCGTAATGTCATCGTCATCGTCATCGTAAATTTTTCAAATCATAATCATTCACATATCATCATAATCATCACCAATCACCACCATAACCAATCGGTATAAATCATCGCATCATTCATCAATCTCCCATCATCATCATCATCATCATCATCATCATCGCCATCGTCCTCGCCATCGTCCTCGTCATCGTCATCATCATCATCATCATCATCATCGTCATCATCATCATCATCATCATCATCATCGTCCTCGTCCTTGTCCTCGTCATCGTCATCGTCATCGTCCTCGTCCTCGTCATCGTCGTCATCATCATCATCATCATCATCATCATTGTTATTCACTTACATTTCATCATTATTGGCAATTGTTGGCATTATCACGAAAGGTAGCGTCAGCTCGCTAGAGTCTTCTTGCTTTAGCAAGTATTCCGGGGTTCCCCAAGGACATCACGTGATTTTTCACGCGAAAGGGCCCCCCCCTGCCCCCTCCAACATATATATCATTGTTATATATCATATATCATATATCATTGTTGCATCCTCGTTGGGACGAACAATGCCGCGACACGATGATGACAGTCCCTCCGCAACTCACCTCTTCCCTTCCTTCTTTCTCCTACCCCGCTAGCTTTCGTCATCCACCCCCGGCCTCAAGTGACTTTCCAGAAACCGTTGGGAATGGAATGTCATCATCCCAAGTGACGAACTCACTCCATGATTTTTCAGAGGGGTAGGTCAACCACCAACCAGATAGTTTTAGCAGGGGATTTACAGATGTACCATGATGTACCCCTAGTGGCTGATTCGTTCGTTGTGTGGGATCCTCCAACTGGACCATCCAATTGGGGATATGTATGGCAGTTTTTTGGTGTCAGTAGGAACTATGGCACTATGGTTATCAAGGCCATAAGTTGGGATATGGGATCTCTGACTACAGTTTTTTTTTTTTTTATTTCGGAAAATCCACTGGTTCACTGGAAGTGCACTTGCCAAGGTTTGGGACATTCTGGGGAAGATGAATGGGGTCAACATGAATCGAAAGTCGTCACATGGCTCACTTCGCATGAATAATATATAGTTGTAAATATCTATATATTAAGATACTGGTTGGTGGTTTGGAACCATGGAATTTTATGACTTTCCATATATTGGGAATTTCATCATCCCAACTGACGAACTCATATTTTTTCAGAGGGTAGGTATACTACCAACCAGCTATATTAAGATAATATCAATATTGAGATTAGTATGTATCCGCTCCTGTGGCATTGACACTATCGAACACTAAACTGTTTAAGATTGATATTGCAGAACACAAACTATACATTACCATATTGTTATAAGTTATAATGTATACAAAATCTACTACGCGATATTAATTCACTTTTTAATCCACTATTTTTACAATAGAATTTCTTCTGGAATATTCAATTTCTATTCATCACACAAACAATACTATGCAAATCTTACTTAGTAATTTGTAACTATTAATTCTTTATCAGACCTTTTAGCTATACTCTAGGCCAAACTAACATAGATGCGTAAAACCTATGGTTTCCTTCGGAAAATCATCTACAAATGGTGGGTTTTCCAGCTCAAGGTTGGGCAAATGTCTCGTATTTTGGGGATTGGCCATACATTCACTTGCTCAATGGCCATGCAACAGGAACCGATTGATTGGAGGTACCGATTCCATATATAAGGCCTATGTTTCAGGCCTATGTAAGGGAATATCCCCAGAACATATGCCCTTATATGGTACTAACGTACCTCCATTTTAGGATCCTGAAATTCCCATTCACTTGTTGGAGCTGAACAATTCCCTTTTTTTGTTGGCTGATGTTTTAATTAGGACATGTACAAACCCCTGTTTCACGATCTTTGATAATATCTATATTGATGATAGTCAAATATTTGATCATATATTTTACACCACTTGATCATATGTCACAATGTGCCCCATATGTTTGTTGGTTTATTACCCCAAACTAACTATGGATATATGATGATATATGGAAGTTTCCTAAAATGGGGGTACCCCTGTTCATCATCCATTTCATGTTCGGATTTTCCATAAAATAAACCATCCAGCGAGCTTGGGGTGTATTTACCATTTATGGAACCCCGCATATCTACAGGATGGTGCCCCCCAGTTATAAGTTGGTTTATAACCCTTATGAACTATAGGCATATCTACCTAATCAACCATAGTTCATTCAGCCCACAGCCATATCTCGTTACTGAACGCTATCTGAAGGGGGGGCCCATCCTGTACCATAAACCAGCCAGTGAAATTGGAGTGGCACCATCGAGGCCGCAGCCGGCTCTTAGAACACTTTCGAGGCTCAGACGCTTGGTTTTCGAGCTTTTTTTGGAGCCGTTTTTTTGGGCGTTTTCTGATTGAATGTTTGGGAAGCCCCAAATCGGAGTTCTGAGAATGGTACAAAGATGGAAACTAGAAATTGCATTTCACCAAAACGATGAATGTGAACTGTGAACTGGCAAAAACATGGATTTCAGGAAACCAAAAATGGATTTAACTAGCAAATTGGGATTTCAGTACCCCCTCAAAAATATTTAACTACTGTACCAAGAATATGGCATTCTGGGTAAATCAAAGGATTACCGAAAAAGTGCAGATTTTTTAGCCTGATGGTTTGCTATTGAAAATCTTTCCTCTGGGATGACAAGTTAAACAGTGGTCAATAGTGGTTAATAGTGGTTCATAGTGGTTTTCATGATGATTAATAGTGCTTAATAGTGATGGTGAATAATGGATAATAATGCTTACAATAATGGTTTTCATGATGGTTACCCGGCCTGGTCAACCTTGAAACAAAAAACGATGCCTGGAAAGATCCACCTGAGTCCGTTGATTTACCGACCGTTTTTGAACATGGTGGATCTTTCCAGGCATCGTTTTTTGTTTCAAGGTTTACCAGGCCGGGTAACCATCATGAAAACCATTATTATAAGCATTATTATCCATTATTCACCATCACTATTAACCACTATTAATCATCATGTAAACCACTATTAACCACTATTAACCACTATCCATCATCATGTAAACCACTATTAACCACTATTAACCACTATTAATCATCATGTAAACCACTATTAACCACTATTAACCACTATCCATCATCATGTAAACCACTATTAACCACTATTAACCACTATTAATCATCATGTAAACCACTATTAACCACTATTAACCACTATGAACCACTATTAACCACTATTAACCACTATTAATCATCAAACAAAGCGGTTTTTTCTCCACCCAACAGAGGCTAGCGGCTAGTTGTTACATGTTTGGACAGCCACAGCTCGGATGCTTTGTTCCTGGGATGGTGAGTTTTGCAGTTCGCTTTTGCTGGATTTACGTTTACCAGAGGGTATTACTGGATTTACTACATTACTTGTACCCTCTGGTAATTTAACATAGCTATGGAAAATCACCATTTTTAATGGGAAAAACTCACTATAAATGGCCATTTTCAACAGCTATGTTAAATTACCAGAGGGTACATTACTTGTAACATCTTGTAACATGTTTTCCTTGTGTAGAGTTTTTTGAGTCCCCATCAGAAACACCCGACGACTGTACCGACGTCGGATGACTGCATTTCTCTTCAATGAGACCAACCACGTTTTAAAACGTCGAAGACTATATACCCAGATATACCAGAAATGTTCATTTTTTTTGTGTCTCTGAATCTGAAAACAAGCTACCCTTCTATCCGACTTCTATCCCATGGTTTAATTATCATCATCTTCCCTGGGTCATCCGAACCAAGGACATTATGTTTTGTCCTGATGCCAACAAGCGTTCCTTGGACAAGTACTACTGCACCGACTGTGTGGATCAATGGCTTATTTCAAGTTATTTCTTATAGATCGCATATCTTTTGCAAGGGGAAAGTATATTAACTAACCAACCAAGTAGGCCAATCTTACGCAGCTTCTCAGCCCCAAAAAGGTTGTGTTTTATGGTCGATCTATCCATCGTTGGGGTTTTTCTGAATCAACAGACGTATTTGGGGGGCATGCCTTTCACCTTCTGCAAAACTTCCACGGAATTTCTGCGTCAAACTTGGGCTTTGGTGATGAAAATAGGGGATAGCCCAGACATATATCAGTTTTAATGGGGAACATGATGATCATCCACTGGAACGGGGGTCGCCGATTTCGCTTCCGCTGAGGTCCACAGTTTTTCTTCCCTGACTGCGGTTAGCTCCGACCGATGGATCATTTTGTGCATCTCGGAACCAGTGGGGGGTACCAGTCATCATCTAGTCGTCATGGATGACAATTTGAGTATTGAAAGAAGCCCCTTGTGACGACTGGGGATCCCCATTTTAGGACAGCTACATACAAGGACATCTACTACCCAACATAAAAACTCACTCTTTTCTTGGCGCTATATCTGAGATTACCCTCTGGTAAACAAACATAGCTATTGAAAATGGCCATTTATAGCGGATTTACCCATTAAAACTGGTGATTTTCCATAGTTATGTAAACGTTTACCAGGGGGTAGCCATTGATAGATATGGTCAATTCCAACTGGTTGATGGTTCAAGAAGAGTCTTTGGTGGCATGGTTTCTCCCAAAAAGCAGCCCAGAAAACAAAAAACAAAATCTTCCCATGGGAGGACATCATTGGCATCATGGGGTAGACAGTATCTAGACCTGTGAAAAAATCTGAATCATAATCATACTTTCCTTTGTCAACATCAGTCTATGATACCCTCTGGTAAACTCACATAACTATTTAATGGGTAAATCCACTATTTCTATGGCCATTTTCCAGTTCGCAAACTGTATGTTCACCAGGCCGGGTAAATCAATGAGCAGATCCATTTGGTCAACTCCGGGAATCCATTCTGCTGCGGACTGCTTAACGATCGTCAGCCGGTAGCGGCTAGCTCCAAGAATCGCCGACTGGTACCAATCCAGAGAAACGGAAAAAGATCCGCAAGTTAAACATGCTGTGGGTCAGAAATCCTGCAGCAGTTGATGGGCAAAATATGGCAAAATCCGATAAAGTAATCCCATGATTGACAGTGTTTGAAAATGTTCCCAATAGGAATCCCAACTGGTGCAGGATTTCGCAACCATCCACAGGGCTGGGCTGGTCGCATGTTGGTCAGTCCCGGAATGTGGCACTGTCGTTTCTGGACGCAGAGCATTCTGCTGATTCTGAGGTGTTTACGGACGTTTCATGACGCTTCTTTATTATGTATAATCATCACTACATATAGATGTATAGTTACTGTATAGTCATCACTTTTACGTCATACAGTGGAATGCTAAAGTCGTGCCTAAAATTTGGAAATCATCGTAAATAGCTGGGGAGCACTTGATTTGAAAAGTCGTGCCTTTTTAGTAAAACGCATAGGAATTGCAATGTTTTGTTGGATTTGGTCTTTGGAATAGTTTTTGTTAATAAATCTTGCGTTTAGGTTGTGTTTAGCATCAAGGGTACCTTTTCCATATTGTTAATAAATCTTGCGTTTAGGTTGTGTTTAGCATCAAGAGTACCTTTTCCACATTGTTAATAAATATTGCGTTTAGGTTGTGTTTAGCATCAAGAGTAACCTTTTCCATACCAAGTCAAACTGGATGTGAGTATAGCGATGAGTTGGTGTTTCTATCTTTTTCTTTCCAGTGTGCTGCGGCAGCCATTTTCACTTTTCACTGCGTGCTCAACGCGGCATTGTGGCACTTCAGCGTGTTGCTTGAGATGGAGGTGAGAAGGGTCATTGTTGTGTCTTCGTGTCGGTTTTAGTTTCTTATGTGGTTCCGCAGGCGGGTGGGCAATTGTTATTTTTTGACGTCGTTTGCTACGTTGTTCGGACATCGTTCGGCACGTCGTGATTTCAAAAATAGGAAACCTATAGGAGAGGTTGGTTGTTGTGAATCACGGATGGCAGAGCGAAGCCACTGATGGACCGAGAGCAGCAAAGCGAAAGAGTCAGCAAAGCGAAAGAAATCAGCGGACCGAAGCGGCAAGTATTTCTCAACCCCAGAAACATGAACGGTAGAATGCAACTGTAGACGGATTTTTGCGAACATTTGATTTTCCCAAGTGTGGAAACATTCTTCTTATACATACGCGATTCCATGGTGTTTAAAGATTTGGGCATGACTTAGGCATGAGTTTCTTGAAACGGCGATTCCATGGTGATTTACTAGCAAGTTTTGACCCAGGCATGAGTTAGGCATGAGTTTGTCGTTTGACTGTATCGTTTCTCCGTTTTCTCCAGGCTCAAAGATCAGAAAATTCTGGTGTTTCGTCGTGGTGACGAACAGCAGGTCGCCGGTCAAGGGCCAGGAATCCTGGTGACAAACACGCGTTTAACGCGACGAATTTGTTAAACCCTGGTGATCCACTGAGAAGGTTTTATCCACTGGAAAAACATAGGAAAACCATAGGAAAATGGAGGTTTACCCGGCCTGGTAAACGTTAACCAATAACGAACTGGAAAGATCCACCATTTTAAATGGGAAAACTCACTATTTCTATGGCCATTTTCAATAGCAAACTGTTAAATTACCAGAGGGTAACCAGCTGATACCAGCAGGTTTCTTCGCCGAATCTGAGGTATGTCCCGCACTGCTTAAGCCAAGGATGTATTTATAGATAAGAAACCATGATTATCTGACAATATGGCGCCAGTTGAAGATGCGATCATGTTTTTTCTTATTTTTTTCAGATATTCTTAGCATAGTTTTTATAGGCTTTGTATCCCAGTTTTTGGGTGAAATTCCCAGAGTTCTTGTTTTTTTTTTCACAGAAAAGCAATGGATCCTATGTGAGACGCATCGTCGAGGCTGGGCTGGGACTCTGGGACCATGGCGTTTTCGATGTTTTTGCCACCGAAGATCTTTGGAGATTCACCAAGACATCCGAATTTGGTGATTTTTTGATGTTGGATATGTTGCTTGTGTAATTTCTTCGCAGATATTTTTGAGGCAGAAATTTTCTGTGGCTGAACAAACAGCCGATCGACCAACCAGGGGATGACAACAGCGATCCCGTTTTCTGCATATATCGGCCAGGGCCGGGTCTACCCGTCTACCCAAAAAAATTACACCATAGCAATCTGCATTCCTCCATTCTTCTCCCAAGTTGGTTATGGGGTGTATATACAAGTATATATATAAATATGTATACATTTTGATAACTCAATACCAATCTCCATGGCGGAGCCATGTGGTGCTGAACTCCTCGTAACTTTTTATGCCTTTTTTTTCAGACCTTATCATGAGCTAAAACGATGGTATTAAAAACACAATGGTTCAATATGTTCAATAGATAAAATTTTTAACAACAATATTTTTGCGGTATGAACAAAACACCATTTTTCAATATCCACAACCGCAAAAAATTACATCTGATGATGCTCCTAGGCGTCAAAAGACAGCCCATCACCGATCCCAGCGACCTTCCACAAGTCCAGGAATGGGCATCACATCCTGATGGAGGCGAGCCACGGAAAGGTTTGCGGCCTCGCCGTTTTTGTGGCTCCGGTGTCCAAGAACATGAGGAAATATCCTGTAAATTTGAAGACTTCAGTACCCATGACGGATCCATGTATGCTATAATATGCTATATATATGGTGTGCCATGGATCCCATCAATATACCCCAGTCATGTTAGCATATATACCATACATGGATCCTATGGGGTAGGAAAATCATCGAAGCAAACGGTCGATTTGACGAATCTACTGTTTGATTCCCAGAGGCCATATGAGGCCATATCATAGGATATTGTTTTATGGGAAAGAATGGAATCGAATGGGCGTAATGGGATACCCTCTGATACAAAAAAAAACATGCTTTGCTGGACCATTGCCCACTTCGATTGAGGACACCTTGGGAAAGTCCAGAGATATCGTCCCATTCAGCAAATGGGGATTCACCATACCCTCTGGTAATGACTGTCACAGCTCGCTATTGAACATGGCCCCAATTTTAACAGTAATGATTGACATTTATGGAAACCCTCTGGTTATGACTAACAGTTCACCATGGTTAAGCCAGATGGCCCATAGAAATAGATGATTTTCCCAGCGAACGACACCTCCATTTATGGTATCTCTTATGGATTCACCAGGACCGCTGGGATGACGCGAGATCGGATGCGGTACTTTTTGGCACTGCACGCACTGCATGTACTGCACGTATTGCACTGGAGGCCAGGGCCGAGTGGAAGACGTTGTGATTTTCCGGATATGGATGGTTTATCAGGGATGGATTGATAGAAAGAGAGACCGATTTTTTGAGATGGAGTGATATAGATATGAAGATACTTATAGATAGAGCTAGCCGGACACACAGAAATGTCTCCCACAACTAAGATGGAACGCGCGAGACCATTGATTTGGACAAATTCCGTATCCCATATCTCGAAACATCCATGGTGAGTCACCGTTTACCAAAACGGACAGACTGGGGGGGCCTTAATTTCAGACACACCCATTCTTAAGCAACAATCGATAGCAACTATCTTTGCAGGAGTTTTCACTCTAGGCTCTCTAGGTATCCCACCAACTGCTGGGGAGTTTCCTTCTTGAGTCATCTTTCCAGTACTTATTTCGCGGTGCGAAACAAGACGGGAACTACTGCAAGGATGATGGTAGAAGGCTAGATATGGTCATATTCCTTTTTAGCCAGCAAGGAAAACGGAAATTACCCTCTGGCCCTCTGGTAATGACTAACATGGCTATTGAAAATGACCATTTATAGTTGATTTATCTATGAAAAATGGGGGTTTTCCATAGCTATGTTAGTTTACCAGAGGGTAAGCCATTTTGAAGCCCTATGGTTAATGGTTGATCTTCGCGGGTTGATGCATCGCTACCGAAGCGGTCAGTGCCCTTCCGGTTGATCTTCGCTGCATCTGGCTGGTTCTGGCTTAAGATCAAGTGAGCAGTGGCTGCCAAAGCCCTATCGGTTGATAATTCTATATCTATATACTGTATAATTATATGTATATATATATTATATGTATATCTAATATTATCTAATAGAATCACTTAGTTTTGGTCAAAAACTAGCCTTTTTGATTTGGGAATGAAAAAATACTCCTTTGTGAGAATCTCTTTCTTAAGCAACCATCATTTACGCACTTATATCCACTTATATCATCTGACATACCCATAGTTTGATGCTTAAAACCACCCATTGACTGTGGGAATCCCGTCACCAATCACACCACGTCACACTGACAGCACCTCGGATCTTAGCGCTCCCGTCATCCAGGTGGGGCTTTAGCGAGGAGATCGAGGGAAATAAAACACCTGGAGTCGATTCCAAGGAGGCCGGAGACGACGTATTGAAGGGAATTTCAGGATCCTAATATGGAGGTACTGTACTATATAAGGGCATATTTTTTGGGGAGATTCCTACATAGGCCTTATATATGGTAGGTACCTCCAATCAATCGGTTCCTGGCCAGCATGGCCATTGACAAATCATCCAAAAAGCTGAGTTCATACGATGGCAAGGTCGAGTCTAACTCGTTTCCCATCCCAATGAGTTGATGCGGGGTCATCATCGCATTGAATGCTCCAAGGAAATGCTATGTACATACATAGTAAAAATTCTGTACCCTCTGGTACACGTTTACATAACAATGGAAAATCACCAATTTTAACGGGTAAATCAACTATAGTAATTTTATACATAGTAAAATTATATGACACTAATTTTTACAGACCATCAGACATGTATTTCAGACATGTATTTAGCAGAGTATTGAACATATACATTCATGTATATATTTAAATGTATTTTATATACATGTCTGAACTATCCCACAAATCATTATATACCTGGGTAAATTATAGCGACCTCACTGCGACCTCCCTCCCTGGAATGCTTAGGATTCTGGGAGTTATCCCAATGCCGCATGTTCAGCTTAGGGAACTATGATAATTCACCCAGATAGCTGGTTGGTGGATGATAACTATAATAATTAACAATAATGGATGAAAATAATACCGTAAAATTGACCTATAACAATATAATCTGGTTGGTGGTTTGGAACCATGGAATTTTATGACTTTCCATTCAGTTGGGAATTTCATCATCCCAACTGACGAACTCATATTTTTCAGGGGGTAGGTATACCACCAACCAGATAGTTTTTAGTTGTGTTTTTTAGTGGACAATGACAATAATTTTCAGGTGAGTGAATTATATTGAATTACTATAATTTCCATTATCCAGCATTTTCGAGGACCATATTGGGGTCCCGTTTTGACTCACAGCCGGGGTTATTCATGGTTAGTCCATTAGATGGCCCCCCCAAAATGTAAGTTTAGAGCTCGCTAGCCTATGGGAAATGCAATATTGGGGATGGTCCCATCGTCAAAAATATAGATTTTTATGCGTTTTTTGTGATGGTTCAGACATGTTAACCCCCCCCGGTGATTTTCAGTGTCCGTGGGTCGGTCAACCGCCTAAAGAGGAATGCTGGTGGGCCGATCCTCATGGATCTAAAGGAGAGTGGGCCCAGCAGTGTTGCAGGCACCGTTCTGCAACGGGTTGCGGAACTCGGGCGGAAGAAATCGGCAGAAACTCTGGGATTTTTCCAACAAATGGGTTTTAGTGGCAGAAAATATAGGGATTTTCACCCAAGAAATGGCTTTGAATGGCAGTTTTTTTTTGGAAAAGGCAGGAGATTGAGATTTCACCATTGGCTCAGAGCTGGCTTCGAGAAGATACTGTATATTAGATCGATATGAAACACATGACATTTTAACATACCATATCATGATATAGCATAAGATAGCACAATATAGCATATCATCATAGACTCATAATGAATCACACACACATA
>CAMXCT020006615.1:378542-382808 GCA_947184155.2 Cladocopium goreaui | reverse complement strand
AGTGGCAAGGCGGAAAATGAATATCTGACAGCACTGAGTAATTGGCCAATTGGCTAACTGGTCTTACGGCGTTGCGTGTGGTATTTGGGAACCAGTGACTAGACTGGATCTTGGCAGCACATATTGACAGCGTTGTATTCATGATCGCAATTTGTCCAATGAAATGGCAGGCGATCTTGTACGGCAAAGCGACTGGGTATAACGAGCTACAACTCAACATTCATGCACAGGACGATATGCGGGTCTGAATGCGTAAGAATGGATAGGGACAAAAATCCCATCAGAAGCCATCGTCCAAAGATCAGCTATGGCAGCTATGGTTTCACGGCACATCAGCGATGAGGAATCCCGACCAGCGCAGCAAACTCTTTTCGACTCACTGCATGTTCAAGTTCAAGTGGAGATGGAAACGTAGCTGCTGGCAGCTCTAACCTGCTCAGTGTCAAGCCCATTCCCAACCACATATTTTTTGGACAAGAGGTCAGATCTATATGAATAATTGTGTGTGTGTGTCAATATAGATATATAAGATGTACATTGATACACATTAATAATCACTAATCATTAAGCATAAGCATTTAAATTTATAATCATTAACAATCACTAATCATCATTCATAAGCATAATCATTGGCAACCACAAACCCCCAGATCCCAACCTAGGCAGCAGGCAGCCACATTGCAGGGCCGGTGGTGCCCACTGTGCCGTTTTGGAAGAGCATTGCCATCAAGGCAACCATGGCCTGAGGCTGTGGGGATCCTGGTTGGATTGATGTGATGTGTACATGTAAAAAGTCAAATATATTCCTGTAAAGGTACATATTATTATGTGCATATAGTTGTCTATCTATTTGTCCATTTTTGTAATTATATTGTGTCTGAGTATCTAGTTAAAATGTAGAAACCCATATGCGTACCTCATGTACCTGATGCATACCTCACTTGTATCGCGGCAGTACATGGAATGATTGCTGCCCAGTGACCAAGCGGCCGTTGGCAATCTCGGCCGACAGCTTGGTTTTCCTCACCTAGCCAGTGCAAGCCATGCAATGGGTGGATATCACTTGAGTACTCACCTTTGATATCTGCATGTTATCATATGTTGAATCTTGGCACTTATAATTATACGTAGTTACAGTGACTCATAGATAGATAGATAGATAGATAGGTAGGTAGATAGATGGATAGTAGATAGATAGATCGCTAGATCGCTAGATAGCTAGATAGCTAGGTAGATAGATGGGTAGGTAGGTAGGGTAGGGTTAGGTTAGGTTAGGTTAGGTTAGGCTACCTAGGTAGGTAGGTAGGTAGGTAGGTAGGTAGGTAGGTGGAGAGGCAGACAGATGGACGCATAGACAGATATATACAGATATTGAGTCATATTTATGTACATACATCGATTACATGGATCATCTCTTACTGATAGGTGTTTCAAGCACCATCCACGCCTCAGGATCCTTGAACTCAATGGGGTCAAAGTTAAAGATGAAGTTCCTCGGCCAGATCTGGCTGTGAGCCACATGTCTCTGACTAAGAGCCACTGAGCTCCCTAGCCTATAATGTGTGTATATATATATATATATACATATGTACATTGTACAAAAATACATACATATGTATACATGATTATAATTGATTATACATGTATGTCAAATGTGTATATGTAGAGAGACTGGTAGGAAAGTATACCATGACCCATCATGAAAAAAATCGTGCTTGCTCGTCACGGTACGTTTGAAAACCTGATACTCTGGTGAATCCCAAAATGGTTGGTAGTCATAGATGTTCATCTTTCCCAACTATGGTAATTCATAGGTATTGATCCATCCCCATATCTCCCTTCACTTATCTTCAATCCCATCAATGGCACAACAACCTCCACCATCGCAGCCATGAGTCTTGCCCGCACCCAGGAAGCCGTAGCCTGCGCAGTTTGGTGTTTTGAGAACATGGCTACAATGGAAAGTGATTAGTGGTCATGATTTTATTGTTGGGATTCCTTACGTACATATATTAATATGTATATATATATGTACTGTACACAAATGTGTGTGTGTGTGTATATATATATATATAGTTTGCAGTGGACATGTATGTCAGCGTGTGCGTGTGCTTGTGCGTGTGTGTATGTGTGTGTGTGTCCGTATGATAGTTCATATGTGTATATGATTCATATGCGTTGTTGTTTCTTATTCACCAATGAATGTACATACCGATTCTATCGCTTCATATGATTCATATGTGAACACCCAACAAGGTGGTCTGTTGCTCCCATTGTCCCGCTCGTACTGAAATCACACGGAGCCTTTTGTTTCAGAAAACAAGATGAGACCAAAAAGATGAAGCACAACCCTAGCCAACACCAATTCAAAGCAGTCTGGCCAGGCAGATCACTGGAACTCAGAAACCTCAGGACAAGCTTTTGGACCAAAATTTGTGACTTGTTGACTCCGGGTGATTTCACTTAGACGCAAAAATCAACAGCGACGTGCCTGGTTCAGTAGGTTGGGATTCTCACAGGATGACTTCTTCTTTGATAGGTGATGGTTTTGGAAGCTTCACATCATGTCGTTTCCCTGTTCCAGCACGACATCCGAGCCAGTTGCGCCTTCATAGTCACCTGGGGCACGCTTGGGGTCCTGGCGCCAGAAGTAGCCCTCATAGTGGCCCAAGAAGAGCACGATCTGAACCCAACCCTCCAGAGGCACCTGAAACAGAACAGTTGGGTCTTGGTTCGGGTGGAAAACCGCACAAAAACCATGGGAAAGCCTGAAAAAAAAACATCCAACATCCATCAACATCATCAACCTCTGTTCTTCCAAACCGTCATGGACTTGACATGGCTAAACTAACCACCATTGCAATACGTTCATCGACACTCCCAACGGCCAGCTCTTGCTATCTGTAGACCCTCTCACATAACACAGTTTCATGCAGGAAAGGCTAACCCGCCTTGGAGATTGCTGCAATGCCATGAGGCATGTCAGCAAATTTGATGCCCTTCTCAGGGGACAGGTAGCCGGGCCAGCGGAAGTACTCTGGCACGATGTAGCCAACCTCATATGACCGACTGTTCATGTGTTCCATAAAAACTGCTCTGGATGCCATGCTGCATGTGACCAAACTATTTTACATCTCTCAGTTGTTTTTGGTTTTGAGACTAGTTTTGCCAAGACACGCAGGCCAACATGCCTCGGCAAGACATAGCAAGGCATGCTGTTTGGTATCAATCTGGTTAATGGCCGAGACATCGAATTCTGGTAGAAACATACAACTGAAATCCGTTGCCAAGAAATCGCAGATGTGGACAATGGAGGACATGATTTGAATCAAACCACTCAATTTAGCGTCGCTCCAGTCACAACTTCCAAGGCGCAAATGCGGCCGTGCTTCAACTCTGCGGCGCGGCGGCGCTTGAAGGTGTCAACCTGGTTGTGGGTCCAAGGTTTGCATCGATGAAAAAAAAACATGGAATTGTTCCTGCCGCGGAACGTGGATATCAAAATGTATATAATTGTATATATATATATGTGTGTGTGTTTGTGTGTTTATTTCTGATTACATTGAAGATCTGTCAAATTTCCATCTATATTTAAAATTCAAATGTGTATTATCCATATGTCGCGGCCGGGTCTAAGTCCCCCGACATCGCCGTCGGCTGAAAGGCCCAAAGGATCCCAAAATCCGACGGGAGCCTGGACACCCAACTCACCTGGCGCTTGGCATGGCAATGATTGTTTCAACAAAAAAGGCCAGTCAGGATGTCTGTATCTCAAGAAAAATGGATAAACACAATAATAGTAATAATAATAAGAAGAAGAACAATGATAATGATAGTATGGAATATTAGATCTATTTAGATTTGCTGTCCAAGTGTTTTTATCCCCATTCATAGTGTTGGTTGGTGCTCCATAAGATGGAAACACAAAGAGTGTTCCAATGGTTTCAACATGTTTCAACGCATCTTGAGCCAATGGGGTCCCAACAGTTTGAAACTTCAGCACCTTCAAAGGCGGAGGAAGGCAGCCACATGTCAGGCCCGGTGGTGCCGAAGAAGGCGTTCTGGGAGATCATCCCAGTGATGGCCACCATCGCCTGGGTTCACAGCTGTGGGAATGAAACCTTCCACCTGTGAAAATACTTACAGTAAACTTCAGCATCATGATCATCATGATCAACATCATCGTCATCGTCATTATCAAGATCATCACCATGACCATCCTCATCATCATCATGATCATCATCATCATCATGATCATCATCATCA